>JABUQX010018336.1:0-12500 GCA_015478945.1 Trachelipus rathkii
CATTGTACTTCGTTCGATCGTACGTTCGATGGCGTTTGGTGTTAACCGTTTTCGCATTTATCGTGAAAACACTTTACGCGTTTTTCGTGCCAACACCACGCCGCGATTACGCCTGCTGGCGCACGCGGCGGTCACGAGGAATTTTGCGCCTGCGGGCGCACGCGGTGGGCTGGAATGCGTCGGGTGGAAGGCGTCAAGTGGAAGGCGGCGGGTGGAACGGAGGCGGCAATCTAGCAACTTATGATATACACCATTCGAGTTCTCATACCTTATAGCATAGGGGTAGGCATCAATATTAGGTTTGTTCTATGATCCGGGTAGGCTAGAAAAGGCTAGAAAAGGTTAACCCAGTGGTTCTCAAACTGTGTGACGCGTCACATTTGGGTGGCGCAGCTTCCCCTCAGGGGTGACGCTGAAAGTTTTGAGCATTTTCATAATTGTATTTCAGTTTTCATTTAAAAATTTTAATCGATTTTGAATTTTCCAACTTTGTTAAGAAAATTTTAGTTATGTTATCCTTATATATTTATATATTCAGAGGCAAATCCTGGGAATGCTTTTGGCATGCTGTGATCATGCAAAATTATTGCCATTTTATAATTAATGATAGACCCTATTTTATAAATTGGAAGACTTTCTTTTTAGAATCTAACATGGGGTGACTTCGGAAAACTTGAATTAGTCAAGGGTGCCGCGAATCGAAAAAGTTTGAGAACCACTGGGTTAACCCATTGTAGGAAGCAGTCTATCAACTTAAAATATACACCAATCGAATCCTCATACTATATAACATAGGGGTAAGCAACAATATTAGGGCTGTTCTTTGATCAGGGTAGGCTAGAAAAAGTTAACTCATACTAGGAAGCATCCTAGCAACTTGTAATATACACCAATCAATTCCTCATACTTTATGACCTAAGGGTAGACACCCATATTAGGGCTAGGGGAGGCTAGAAAAGGCTTGAAAAAAGTGGCACTCAGGTGGCACTATGTGACACTCAGTTGGCAATATGTGGCACTCACTTGGAACTCATTGGCACTCACTTGGCACTCATTGACACTCATTGGCACTCGCTTGGCACTTACCTGGCACTCATCTAATACTCATAGAACACTAATAGGACAACCCTAGACCATCCTTACGGTGATTGGGAACCATCAAAATGTACTAAATCATCAATAAATCTGAGTATCAAAAATGAACCATCAAAGTTGAGCCATCAAAGATGACGTCATCAAAGTTGAGTCATCAATAATGCTGAATCATCAAAGTTGAGCCATTAAAGCTGAGGCATTAAAGCTGAGGCATCAAAACTGAGGCATAAAAGTTGAGGCATCAAAGTTGAGGCATCAAAGTTGAGGCATCAAAGCTGAGGCACCAAAGTTGAGGCATCAAAGTTGAGGCAGCAGGAAACAGTATCGATATCAGTATTATTATTGGGTGTAGTGTATATGGGTGGTATGAAAGAAAGAAGTGAAGATGTGAGTGTAAGTGTCATGGTTGAGTGTGTGTAAGTGTCTAAGGGTGGGTGTAAGTGTCTATGGGTGGGTGTATGGGTGTGCATAAGTGTCATATTGTGTGTAGGTGTAAGTGTAGGTGTAGGTGTGAGCTAGGGCGGGTGTATGTATCTATGGCTGGGTTGGTGAGGGTGGGTGTGTGTGTGTCTAGGTATGTGTGTATGTGTAGGTGTAGGTGTGAGTGTAAGTGTCTATGGGTGGGTGTATGTGTGTATAAAGTAGTCAATGAAGCGGGTGTGTGTGTATGTGTGTGTATAGCGTAGCCTAGCAGATTGTGTACATGTTTGTATAAACAGCCCTGGGTGTGTGTGTGTATAAATATTAGCGAATTGTGTGTGTGTACGTAGCCTTGTGTTTTCTTGAGTGACGAAATGGACGTGAGGAAGGTGTGGATGGAAATAAAATGATCTCAAGTTAGGACAGGTACAGTTACAGGACAGACCTACCACATGACCTCATGTTAGGACAGTTCTTTACATACAGCGTCAGGTACCTGCATGAGTCCAATTTAAGCCCACTTAATCCCTCACGATCGTTTATGAAAGGTCAATTTCCAGGCTGAAACGGTATCAAAATGACCGATATCAGGTCGCACGCGGGCTTGTGGGGGGGCTAAGACCTAAAGGGGGTTAAGGGGCCCAAACGCAAGGGGGAGAACTTTACGTACGACGGTTGCTGCATGACGATCACCCATGATTTATAAACCCAGGTGTATATATATACTGTATATATATATAAATATAACATATATATATACTTATATATATATATACTATTTATATAACTGCTGCTGCTGCCCCTTATACCTTATATGCCTTGCTGCTGCTGTATATATATGTATTATAACATATATCACCTTAACTTATGAATGCCTTACTTTATATTTTTTAACAACAACAATATATATATAACCTAATTCGAACAATGGCTAACACTTAACCGAATGACTGGCTCACAATAACCTTAGTAACAGCAACATATATATGCATAACAACTAGCAACATATATATTAACAACATATATATAACTCTCTGTATATATATATATGGCAACAATATAACACAATATATATATAATATGTAATATATATATATATATATATATATACACTATACCTCCATATGCTATATATATATATATATATACATACATTGGGGGTGCGGAATTTCCTTGTTACTACTAACGGCGTGGATATATAGTGTTCAAATAGTTACGAGCAACTAAACTGAAATGAGCTTGAGTGCCATCGTACATGAAATACATTTTCGATCTTAATTGCAGGGACGTCTTCCGGTAGTGTAGGCAAGTCATGTTCCAGAAATTGGCGTTAAACGTCCTCAGTAAGCCTCGCTGGTAAAAGAATGGTCTATCAAATGGTCACAATTCCGACCTATACATTCAATGAAAACTTGTGTTGATGGTGGCTTTCAACTATTGCATGTGGGTTCTCATCAGCTCATATGTGATTGTTATGATGTTCGATATGGCGTCTCTGGAAAAATTTGCATCATCGGTGAATAATATTTCTGAAATGGTGAGGATTGTGCAATTTTCTGTTGCATCCATCGACACAAAGCTACTCTTTGTGGAAAATCTGTTGGTTCAAGTGCACTCGTTAGTTGTGATAAGGGTACATAGGGTTGATTTTCAATACCCCTGAAAACTGTCTATAGATTGACTTAGATGTAGTGTTGCAGCAAATCTTTCTGGTACTTGTTGCAGGACTGTCCTCAAGTTCTTTGGAGAACCTGTTCTTCGGCATCTGGGTTGATACTGTGCGAGGTCACCTCCATTAGTAAGTTTTTAAAACTTCTGTTTCTCCTAAGACGTTGATGGAGAGGGGTGCACGGCATAGTATGATGTGGAATGAGAGCTGGGAATTGGGATGTTCTTCTGAGACGCATGGCTGCTAATGAATCACCCCGTTCGTACGACCGTAAGCAAAATGTATATCACACATTTCTATTTGTGTAATTAACTATCTTTGAAAATATGAGCAACACTAGAACACAGAACTTGACGCGACACGGACTAGTATATGAATAAATGAATCGATATACGGAACTAGTAAATAACAGGTAGGTAACCCCTTTCCTATGGTATGGTATTGCCCAGTATTAAAAAGGTTGAGATGTGGAGCAGGACGGAAATGAAATTTATCAGATATGTCCCCATAAGTTTCATCACCTTGCTGTATCTTGAACACCATTCTTGTTTCGGTGAATGTTTATCAAGACATATTATCTTATATTTGTTCGAGATATTTCATTTTGGAATTTTTTTCTGCAATATTATTGATACACCCCCTGTATATATATATATATATATATATATATATATATATATATATTCTATATAACCTTATCCCATATATATATATATCTTTTCTTATATTTTTGTTATAACACTGCTATATAGATCTTTTTATTGACCTCTATACAAAAAGGCTGCCAGAACAGTACTACTACTATAGCAGATATCCTCTATTTTAAAAAGTAAGCTAAAGCGTATAATAATATATATATTTTTCAATCCTATATAACGCTTTTAATATAATATTGAAAATATAATATCATATTATATATAAATATATATAACCTTAATTTGACTTCTATATTCATGAAAGTAGGATACAATAGGTCTTATATATATATACTTTTATATTTATATATAACAACCTTATATATATATATAACCAACAACGCCTTATATATATATATAACATATCATATTTCTTTATATATATATATATATATATATATATAATATATATTAAATATGATATAAAATTTGTGGAGATTAGCCACCTGTCTGTAGGTTGATCCTTCATTGTCTGCGCAAATGTTGAGTCCGTTTTTACATATGTGCCTCTGAAGAATATATGGAAAATGGGCCCCATTTAAACGTCTAATGTGATTGGCAAATACTTTGCCAGATCTTAGTTTATCATAATGACGAATTTTCATCTGGATGTAACAGATGGCCCTTTTACCTGGCTGGAACAGAAAATTCAACTTTTCATTCTACTACAAACATTGCTATCACCTGTATGGAGAAGCATTGTGTACTCTACTAGATCCTATCGCCGATATATTTCTCAATAATACAACTCAATAGATGATTTATTTTGCACGTTCAACAACATATATAACAAGCCCGTCAGTTTTGCTTTGGCATTAACTACTTACAAAAGAACATTCATTTCACAATGAAGGTTGAGACCCAGCAGTCCTTTTCCTTTTTAGAGATGCTAATTATAGAAAGGTTTTACAAAGTATTATAGAAAAACCAGAGGGCCTCAATAGTTATAACTTTACACTTTTATAATTTAAGCTTAATTCATTGTGTACGTTAATCGGTAAGGCTTCATTCAGGGTCTGCTCCGAATACACTGCTTAAACCATTAAATTCTTTTTAAATGCCTTAAGAAAAATGTTTACTCCTTAGATTTAATTTACAGAAGCATTCACCGTTCCATTTAGGATATTTTTTAACCTTAGCAATGTACCCATATGTCAATAAAAAGGAACTGCATTCCACCTTCATTTTCCTTATTGGATCTCGGTTTCTTTTTAGAGAGAGTTGAAGTGTACTTTGAGGCATAATTTTCCACATATCAAGGTTCATTTTATCCTTTTAAATCATTTCAGAGTTTCCATTTATTCCATTAAAAGTCAAGTTTCTTTTTCTGTTTATCTCTGGGTTAGTGCACTTTTATGCCTGTCCTTGGTGCTTGGTTATTTCATTGGCTTAATCTTTTGGATTTGAAAAGTGAAGTTTCGTTACAACAAAAAGAATGTTTTTAGTCAGGGAGAACTTGCTTTAGTGTGGATTACCAATGTCTTTTGATTCCTTCAAAGTTCTGAAATGTTTATGCCAGCTCCAATTTCTTTTAATCTTAGAATTCCTATTAACAGGATGAGCCTTAATGGCTTGACCAAATTCGACACTATAATTGTACTGACCATGACGAAGGAAAGAGTTTCAATGAACAAGTATACTGATAAGCATTCATCAAAGGTTACAATGATTTGTAATTCTTATCAAACCGAGAATAGAAACATTATTCGGTGCGAGTACATTATGTAAGAAGACCTATTTCGAGTTGAAATGGTGGGAATGTTTTGCAAAGGCAACAGAACATAGATATGTAGTTGAAAAATATACCCATTTGTAGGGCACATACTACATTTTATGTTGTTTTACTGCGATTACCAGTGCAAAAATCTAAACACGTGTGAAGTGTCCTAACTCGCAACCTAAATAGGTTACAACAAAACAAATATTCAAAAACACGTATGTAGCGAAAACACAAGCAAATGATAGAGGAACGTAATTTGAAACAGTCTGAATTTGAAATTTGAAAAGGTTTACTGCAAGAACGTTTACTATCGACATCTATATTCTATAGGCGATGCTCTAAATGGTATCTTGATGGGGCATCACAAGCCTCTCACATAATTTAATCATTGATTGTCGAGCACGCTCTAGGATTCCCGGTGTATTCAATATAACTTCGAAACATTGGTTTTTATTGTCGTGGAGAAAGTCTACTGTTGGAACTGGTTTATCATACATATTACCTTTTAAATTGCCGGAAAAAACTCTACTGATTTGCAATTCGGACAGAATACAGGTCATGATATCCGTCCTCCTCTACCAATCCAAAAGTTCAGAAACGTATTGTCTACATACTGTTCGGAAACCAAACTGAATGTTATAGAGGCCATTCGGCATGAACCAATGGTCACAGCAAATGGTTAGTGGAATGTTGTTCATAAGTTCCGGCAGCTCATTCTACAAAAATGTACTGTACGATTGCCCATTTAATATGTTTTGCAAATAGTTTGGTCCTACCAGACAATTACTAAAGGTCCTGGCCAATACATTACATGCAAATGTTTGCTCATATCGATATTCTACAATTTGACGGAAGTTTTCGTTGGTTCAACAATACTCATCGTGGTTATTCATGTCAATCCTCTCGAACATCTCCCTCACCGTAAATAGAACGCAAATGAAAACGTAGATTAACTCATTCTAGTGGAAACAATTGGCCAAAAATATATTAGTGATGAAAAATTGGAGTCTGCACTGGCAAAACGTGATACTTGTATAAAGTTCTTGCTAGTGAAGTGTTCAAAATACAGCCAAGTGCAAAACACGTAACATTTTTGACATCAAGCACGCACAAAGTAGAGAATGTTGATCAATGCAATTTATGATATTCAACTCTACAAAGCAAGTTCTGTACATCTTGTTGTTCAACAGTCATTGGTACGGCGATTAAAGAACCTTTACCATGGAGGTGCCGGAGCATTTCCTCAAACGTTCCCTTCTATTTTCTGCAAATTTCGATGAATAGTTGACAAGACAAATTTGAAATGAATATCTTCCATTTCTTTCGTTGAAAACTCCATACAATGGGATATTAATATTACCTGCCCCTACCACAGTTTCATAGAAACGATAATAATTGCTGGCAGTTACTAATTACGCAAATTAATTGACAATGATTTTTCATGGTTGATTTTCATGTCAAGAATCTATGGTGTAAAGTATATCCAAATTAATATTTATAGATATCTTTCACAAAGGTATATTGTCAAGCTTCACATTCATATGTGATATCCATCTTTTCCAAGAAATTTCCTCCACAGCACAATAGGTTTACTCACACAACTGAGCAAAGACATAATTTGCAATTACAATGTACTCCTGGTGTTTATCTTCTTATTCTCTGTTTGGTGCGAATCTCAAATCGCAGTAACCTTTCATGGGTCTCGCTATCAAATCTTTTTTTCATTTTACCTTTCTTCGCTATGGTTAGTACAAGTATGGTTCTAACTTTGAACAAGAAATTCATTTCCACTCTGTTAAACAAGTAAAATTCACATCTAAAGCGCAAGTGTTTCATTCAAAAAAACCATTCGTCGTCTGAAGTTTTAAGATAACCTGAAACAGTCTGTGCGTCCTCAATTTTTTGGATATGTTGAGATTGTTGGCTAAAAGATAATCTATTTAAATTATACACCATTTATGTATTTAGTTTACCTAAATCGCAAGTTATTATTAATGCTTGCCAACAAATAACATTTTGGTAGCCTCACCTTTTTTAATTAATGTACATGCTAAAATTACTCAAATTTTGAAGATTTACATCAGTTTCCATACTCCAAAATAAACTATTCATAAATTAAAATGATTATTGTAATTAATGAAAATTATTTTAGGAATTGTTCCACATAAGGATAAAAATTATAAAACTATAATTTTTTTTATTATTATTTTATAAGTTCTCTTGGCCTGATGGTGACCTAAACAAAGTTGAAAATTTATAATTTAATGTTTCCCACTGTATTTCCCTGAAATACAATGGGAAGTTTGTTTATATATATATATATATATATATATATATATATATATATATATATATATATATATATATATATATATATTTTATATAATATATATATATATATATATATATATATATATATATATATATATATATATATATATATATATATATATTATTCATCTACAATAAAAAAATGTGAAGAAGAATCGCAAGTAAAATTAGATTTTGATAATTGTTCCAGCGTGAGAATAGGTTTCTCGTCCAAATCTCTTCGACGAAAAATCTGTGGAGAAAAAAATTATAATGATGTTCAGTGGATACAATATACGAATGGAACTCTGATTAATGTTCATCTACATCTATACTATGCAAACTTATCCTATAGAACTTTAAATAGATGAATTTTCCCCACCCTCAAATGTAGTTAAAAATAAGCTAATTCTCTTGGAGAAATCAGGATGTATAAGACTAGATACAAATTTTTATGTTTTGAAACAAGGAAGAAAGTTGAATGTTGAAATTATGGAATACTAAATATATTTGGCTCCTTAAACCAGGGCTCGCGAACTAGAAAATATTGGGCAGCTTTCAAGGTCAAACTCATGCTCCTGCTTTATTATTTTAAAGTAGTACGTTTCCAGACCAATTTATTTTCACTTACGCTAAAAATTATGGAAAATATATTTTTTCCAAATTTTCTTTTTCAATCGGCTTCGATTCCACACAAAAATATTTTGCTCTGATTACGTTTCCAACCATAATTAAGGTTCCACGGCTCCAGCTGCAACCACCCCTCAGACTTTACTCAAACATATCTTATAGGAATATTTGTATTCTGCAGATACGTTAATGTTTTGGTGAAATATATAAATAAAACAATTCGAAAGGTTTGGGTAAATTTAATATTTTATCTTATTATTCTTACTGTCAGTTTTTCTTTTGTGTAAATCATTTATCCTAGTTTAGTTAAGGTTGACAATGATTTTTCAAAACTAAACTTCAAAAATTAATTCAATATTTCTTCGAAACATAAAAATTAGTTAAGGACCAAATTTTTCACATTTATTTTATTATTGTTCCTTATTTTATTTAGGATCTTAAGCTAAGCTTATTAGTTTTGCTTAGGCTTTACAGTAATTTGAAGAACTGTTTTTGCATGATCCGGGACGAAATATAAAAAATACTAATTTTAATTTGACGAAAATTCCTAAAGATACGTTACACGCAATGAATGGTACGAGAACAAGCAAAGTTAAAAAACAAGATTTAAAAGTTTTATTTTATAAGGAAGATACTGAGAGTACGTTACCATGTCAGAAAAGAGCAGACCTCGATTATGCATTCATCACACCCCGATAGACCCTTCCCCTTGAAACAGTAATTCCCTGGGATATCAAAAAAGTTCGTAGGTAAGTCCAACCAGTTACCAACATAGAAGTATTAAAAACCTTTCCACTCTATGAGTGGGATCCTTTGCACGAAAGCCTTAAGAGATAGAACAAATTACAGTCTATCCTCAGAAGAGGATGGGAGAGTTTAACATTATAAGTAAGGAGAAGGGTTGGAAGTTAAGAAAATGTATCGTCTGGTGGGTTCATCAATTAAACGGTTAATGATTCGGGTAAGGAGCTGCAACTTACATTGAAAGTTGTTCCAGATAAAGAATAATGTTCTGGTTCACCAGCTGTACCTTGGAAAATTTATGAAAATTTATGAAAATTTATTGAAATCATCATAAAGGATGATGTCAGAGAATGGTGAAGAAAAGAGAATGTGCTTTATTTTGATATTTAGATTGTCAAAAGGTTTAGGATTGAAAATAAATAAACAAAGCAAATGCATATTTCTACTATATAAAAACACGTGAACAGTCGAACTGTAGTGGTTATAGGAGTCACATCCGCCTTTGGATAAATATTGAAGATATAGATCGTAGAATGAAATTTTAGCTGCAAGGCGCCAAGACACCTGAGTTTCGGTTAGGAACAAGATAGGATATATTAACGAAGGGTTGTGGTGTTCAACAATGTGGAAATTAGAATAGATTCCACGTATGCTGCATAAATTAACCAAGAAAGGGAATTGGTTTTCAGAGCAAATCGCATAGTTTTGTGATAATGGAAGAGAATTGAATGAAATTCATTCTTTGGATGCCACTCTTCCTAGCATCTCTGATATTTTTAGTTTTCCTTCTATATTTATAAATTTTTAAAGAAACAAATGTTTGCATGTTAGACTGTTGGATGCATGTGAAGAAGAGAGTGGGGTGGGGGAGTGCTCATAGAACTTGCACACTTTGTGTTTTCTCTAGAACGAATATGGCAATGCTCTTTGTGTAAAAGATGCGCAAAAGGGACAAGTCATATGGTAGCGAAGTGAAGTAAGATTTCAATATATATATATATATATATATATATATATAACATAATATATATATATATGTATATATATGGCAATAACAACAATAATAACACCTTATATAATAGCACTATACTTATATATATACCTATGGCTGTTTGGGTATAAGGTATATGTATATATAACACTTATAATATATATATATAATAACCTTAATATATATATATATATATATATATATATAATATATATATATATATATATATATATATATATATATATATATATATATATTTAAAATTTCTATATATATATATATATATATATATATATATAACATAATATATATATATAATATAATATATATATATATATATATATATATATATGTATAATAATAATAATATATAACATAATATATATAATATTTAATATATATATATACATATATATATATATATAATATATATATATAAAAATAAAAAATATATATATATATATATATATATATATATATATATATATATATATATATATATATATATATATATATATATATATATATATATATATATATATATATATATAACAACATATCTCTAGATATATTCATTCTACTTCTGTAGAATGCACCTTAATAAATAGTTAGTTCTAGTAATAAGTCAATTTCAGAGTATTTACGAAAAAAGTAAAATATATAAATGTGCAGCACGGGGGGCGTCGAGAGCTGGGCATCTCAGAAGGAGGTGCTCTATTGTATCTTGAGAATTGTAGCATCTGGTGCAAGTGGGGGAGATGACGTTGTCTAGTTTAAATCTATGTTTATATTGCATCAGTCTCGGGTGGTGACCCGATCTGCACCGAGCGAGGTCCATTTGGCCTCTTCTGGACAGCGTTCTTCTCTAGGGGAAAGTTTTGGGGAGGGGGTATTTAATAAAGTGTTATTTGGGCGGTTTTGAAGGTAAGAGTTTGTTAGGTGGGTATGGATATGTGAAGTCCAAGGCCTATTGGGAGGGGGCGGGGGAATTATATTATAAGTGTTGTAATAGAATTGTGCTGGTGAAGAAGAGGGGGATTTTAGTCTTTGTCGAGGGGTTGAGAGAATTTGGTGACAATGGTGGGATGGATTACGTGGTCTTCGATAAATTGAGTCCCCACCATCTCCAAATGTGTGGAAAATGGGGAGGATGGAGGCTTCATCGTGTAAATGTTGGATTGGGATGGTTTAGTGCAACCTGTGATAATTCTAAGGTCTGTGTTTTGGGAGATTTGTAGTTTATTTGTGTTTGATTTTGAGAGTTCTGGGAACCATGCTGGAGAAGCGTAATTTAAGTTTGTTCTAAAAAGTTGCTTATAGATAGTAGTGAGTGTGTGTTTACTGTTACTGAAGTTGTGTTGGGAAAGGGTTCGGAGGGTGTTTAGTTTTCGTTGAGTTTTGTGGAAGTGATTTGGTCAATATGGGGAGAAAACGTCATGTGGGTGTCATAGGTAAGTCCCACAAAATTATTTTTGGTTTTGTTTAGAGGGAGGGGTTATTGTTCAGAGTAATTAAGGGATGGAGGAAGGATTGATGACGGCCGGTGGTTAAAAGGGTGATAGAGGACTTAAGGGGGGATGCGGTCATTCTGTTGGTGATTAACCAGTTTTCTAAAAAGTGTAAGTATTCTTGGGTATGTTGTGTGGCTGTGTTTACGTCTGGGTGTTGGGAAATGAGGCTAATGTCGTCTGCATAAGTGATAAGTTTGGTGGAGTGGAGAATTGGGGTGGGTAGGTCTGCAGTGAAAAAGTTGAATAAAAATGGAGAGAGAATGGCTCCCTGTGGGACGCCGTTTCGTAATTTAATAGAGTGGGAGAGTTTGTTTTTGTATAAGACTTTTGCAAAACGGTTGTTGAGGAAATTGGAAAGCCATTTTTTGTCATTATTTTCTAAAGGGGAATGGAGGATTTTATGAATTAGGACGTGTGTGGGGACGGTGTCAAATGCTTTGTCTATGTCTATTGCTGTGAGTATAGATCTATGGGAAGGTGATTGATTGAAAACATTAATGATGTCTTGTGTGAGGGAGGTGAGGGTTCTGGTGGTAGAGTGGTTACTTTTAAATCCGTGTTGGAAGTCTGGGAGAAGAATGGATCGGGAAATTTTATTTAATATTAATTTCTCTAGCAATTTACTGATGGAACAAAGCAGAGAAATTGGGCGATAGGAGGAGGGGGAATTTGGGTCTTTTTTTGGTTTGAGTTTAGGGATTATGTATGCTTGTTT
>JABUQX010018336.1:17500-40000 GCA_015478945.1 Trachelipus rathkii
CCACAGCCAAGGAGAGGAGTGTGCAGTAAATAGAGTAAAAGAATCTTCTCTACATAGAATCGGATACGAAAACAGACATGAATATATCTTAAATTTAGTTGAATTAAGGAAAGAGGTCAGACAATTAGAGTGGAAAATTATATATATCATCATCATCATCATCATCATCATCATCATCATCATCATCATCATCATCATCATCATCATCATCACCACCCAACCTTCTCTCCCCAAGACTGGGGGTAAGGTACGTAACATGCACCGGAAACATAAAAGTAGTAGAAGAATATGACGCAAGTATAAAAGAAAGATCAGCCTTACCATCCCCTTCATACCTTTTAGTGAGAACTCATCTCAGTCAGATAATCCAACCTAGAGCTTCAAGGGACCAAGATGGACCCTCACTATGGCATCTCGTCAATGTGCGGTTCATCCCTTGGCCCAGGTGAGCTACAGCCATACAACCTCATAAAACACCGCCATTAACTTCTATTATGAACTTTTTTCCTCGCCTCATACAAGCTCACATTTCTCTCCCCCAGGCATTCCTTTTCTGACTCAATCCACTTTTTTTCGGTCTCCCAGCTGGGTGATTCCCAGCACATTCACCACTATACATCTGCTTAACCAACCGACTATCATCAATCTTTTCCACATAACCAAACCATCTCAAAGTACTTTAATTTATTTTCTCATTTACCTATTTCGTCACACCACACAACTCTCTAATACGTCCATTCCTCATTTTATCAGTTCTTCTCACGCCTAACACGCCCCTAAGATTGTCCATCTGAACACATTGTATTTCAGATATATACCTCATTTTCCAGACCATAGTCTCACTACTATACATTAACACATGTAACAACATACCCTCATGTAAGACCCTAGCGCACAAAAGACTTAGTTCCTTGACATCCATCAACAATTTAATTGCAACTTTCCTACTACACTCTGCATCATCTGTTCCATTTTCATCCAACATATATATCCTAAATATTTAAACTCAGACACTTGTAACAGCTGCTCACCCTCGAACATAACTTCACACCGAAGACTCTCCTCACTCGCAACCTTAACCTTACTCTTATCTTAGTTTACTTTCAAACCACTCCTTTTACATCCCTTTCCAAATCTCTCTACCAACCCTCTCAAACCTTATACTAGTAGTTTAACTGCAATAGAAATGACGACTAACAAATTTGATAGAAATCTGATGTAATCCCGCTTGCGGATTTAACTCCCAATACTCAAACTTAACCGTGCATTTCTTCCCTCAAATCTCTGTCCACCTGTATAAAAATTACATTTGTATATAATTTTTAATCTAAACAAATGATTAATGACTTGCAATATCATTGTGGTTCTTTTTATAAATTGTTCATTTGTTTTTATATTCCAATTATATTTCAATACTTAATTATTCATGCCTGATGATCGGCATTTATTTGCCTATTATAAATTAACCCAGTTGCTCCCATAATAAAAAGAAGAAAATAAAAAAATTGATTCTATGATCAGCTGACCAAATGAGTCGGTCTCTGCTACTGCTGTTCCACTAACTGTTACATTTGGATAAAACCTATTACTCCTATAGCCGAACTAATTACTGTTACACTCCTGCATCTGAGATATTGATTAAAATTACAAAAGCTATAACTGCTATGTTATAACCAAGATTGTACTTAGAAATTCATCAATGCTGTTTGCAGTTTTACTACTATTTCATATTTAATATTTTATGTTGGCCAACAATGTATTAACTCCTATTATTATTGCTTTTGAGAATGAATGCCAGAAGAGGCAAAGGTCAAACCATTTGAACAAGAGGCTTACCATTATCTGGAAGGAAGAGAGTTAAAAAGGCAAGACAAGATTTAAGGCAACCAATTTATTGGGTAAGTAGATGCAGTTTATCAGGCTGTTAATTTACTTTTGCTTAGATCACTTTATTTATATAAAGTATGCCTTAATAGGCAGAGTTCCTGTTAATTATTAATTAAAATTTATAAATTTAAAGGTTCATAGCCACATTTGGCCTATTTGCAGGATAGAAAGGATCACAATTTTGAGGCAACTTTTTAATCATTTTCTTGTAAGTTGTGCATCATTTATATAAAATCAAATATTTCCAAAAATATAGATTTAGGAAGTTGGTTTTTTGAAAGTACCAACTTTTAAAAGGCTCCCATTTATTTTTTCAGCTGGGAGCTTGTTACTACTGTGAATAGAGCTGGGTTGGCTTGAGGCTGGAATCATTTCTCAACATCTTTTTATTTTATGTATTATTCTCCTTGAAAACTAAAAATATAATATAAAATATTCATTAATAATCATTTAAGCAAAATTATAAGTAAAGTTTTTCCTTTTTTTATTGTCTTTATATTTAAATATTTTTATGCAGAGTAATCAAGATTATTATTTCCTGATAATTTTTTGTATATGAAACCCTCAGCGGGATTTTCAATTATTTCAATTTATTTCTTGATTTTTTTGTATATGGCATCAGCGGGATTCGATCTGCCTAACTTTCTTCTCAGATTAAAGCCTCCAAAGCCTGCTCCTGGTTATTTAATAGTAATATGCTGGTTTTAAATTGTGGTCAATATTGACAGTGTAGTAGTGGTGTAGCTAAGCTATTAAATTATATTCATCAGCATTATATCAGTGCTGCTGAAATATTTATATTTATATATTAAAAGTATTAATCAATTATTTGGAGTGTTTGGTAATTGTACAGTTTTTATGGTAATTGTGGAGTTCAGTGACACCTTCCATATATAGTTTTACTGTACATATTTCCAAAATTTAGTAATTGTGGAGTTCAGTGACACCTTCCATATATTCCAATTTTTATCCTGTATAAGGCTACTAACCTATTAATATCAAACCATTTCAACTATGGGGCACTAACATATATAGGGCACTAATATACTAATAATTTTAAAATTCCACCTATAGGGTTAATTCTGCCTATATGGCTTGATATTTAATATTTAATATTTAAAATTCCACCTATAAGGTTAATTCTGCCTATAGGGCTTGATATTTAATATTTGATATATTTAATTGAATGAAAATTCAGTATTTTAAATTAAAATAAATTAAATTGATTTTTTTTTCATTTAAATTTAATCAATTAAAATTTAATATTTGATTTTCATATTTAATATTTAAAATTTGACAAATTCATATTTTGATCATGGATTCATATGATCCAAGAGTTGAAATAAAATATATTAATGATATTACTGACAGCCCTTCTGAGGAGTTGGTTCTAGTAAAAAACCTTATTAATAGAAGAGGGGCTAAGAGATCTTCTTGCACAAAATTGATTAACACTGTTTATACTAAATTAGCAAATCTCTCAGTAGAGGAGAAATATGCATATTCTGACACTTTAAAAGAATTAAAATTAGAACTTAAAAATTTGAATGAATTAATATCAGAGAAATTTGTACTCTGCCCAGAATATGACTTTAGAAGGCAGGAACAGATTGATATAAAAAATTCAGATTATAATGTTAATTTAGGTGTCATTATAAATAAACTTGATATTTCACATCATACACATCATAATCAAAATCAATCACCACCTACTCCAACTAATGCTCAACATATAAAATTTCCACCTATAGACCTACCAACCTTTGATAGTCAGCCAGAAAATTTAAATCAATTTATTTTTTCATTTGAGAGCATCATGAACAACCGCAGTTTTTCACAATTTGAAAAATACAGGTATTTAGTAAAGCAGGTATCTGGCCCTGCTAAGGTATATATTGAAAGTCTTAAAGTGGAGGATCAAACCTATGATGTAGCAAAAAATTTATTACTTAAGGCTTTTTCTTCCAAAATAGGGCAACAATTTTCTGTTATTGAAAAAATTGTAAAATTAAAGCTGCAGAATGTTTCTAGTATGATGGAGTGGGTTAGTGAAGTGAGAGTTTTGAAAGATCAGATGGTGAGATTAGATGTGGATGGTCAGATTTTTATGCAATATTTTGTATGGCAGGGAATATCTGATAAAATAAAAAAATCATTTATGACTGTTAATAATGATGCCAAACCAGATTTAAATTCCATATTAGATTCCTCCTTTGAGGTGCTCAATAGGTTGAAAGAGTGTACAAGAGAGAATAACTCTGGTAGCTCTATGAAAAATACTTTTTCTGCATCTCAAGAGAAAAAGGCTCTGAGCTTAGCAGCCGCAGTTGATTTAAAAACAAAAAATGTGTCAAGTAGACCAGCAAATTGTGTTCTGTGTCAACATTTAAAAATTGATGGGTATGATACCCATTATATAAGTAAGTGTCAAAAATTTGATAGTCCTGAAAGTAGGATAAAGAAAATAAAAGAAATTGGAGGATGCATTTTGTGCAGTTACCTGAATCATGATCAGTCTCAATGCAGGTATAGGTTCAAGAACCCTTGTTATTAATGTGGTAGAAATCATTTTTCCTTTTTGTGTAATAAGATTAAAAATATAATTGGTAAATACAGTGCAAAATAAAAGAATTCAACTGCATCCCATAATGCAACTACCAGTAATGTAGTTGGCTTAGAAATTTCACCATGCTCAAATGATGAGTATTGTGATTTGGAAATTAATTCCCTTAATACAAGTCTCATTAGTAATTTTATTTTGCCAACTTTTACAGCTAAAACTTATTTGGCTGAAGGTGAAACTGCACATTCTAGAGTACTTTATGATTCAGCTTCAGAGTATTGTTTTGTGTCTTTGTCCTTAGCAAATAAATTAAAATATAAAATTATAAATGCTGATATAAAAATAAATGTCAAAGGATTTAATGAGGCTAAAAGCTACAAGACCAATATCATAGAATTTAACATCACTCTGGGTAAAAAAGAAGTATAAATAGTAGCTGCAGTAATTCCAGAAATTAGGCCTAAAATTAAACTTAAAAATTCAGAAAATATTAGTGAATCCTTTAAGAAAGCGTCAATATAGAATTAGCTGATAAATTTTTTGAATGATGAGGTGGAAAATATTGATATCATTTTAGGAGTAAATGCAATACATTATTCCAGTGCATGCTGGCACTATAGGCAAATAAAAATGAAAAATTCTTGTTTTTTTACACCTGTATAGGCATTATGCTTACTGGTGATGAGTCTGTCATTTTGAAAAATTTAAATAACCTTAATGTTGTTAAGAAATTTGTGGACAAAACTAATGACTACTGTAATGCCATCCCTAACCTTATAAAAAAGAAAACTCCAAAAAGTAGTAATAATAATAATAAAAAAGGTGAAGCTCATGGTAGTCCTCATAATAATAATAATAATAATAATAATAATAATAATGCATTAGAGAATGGTAATGATTTCTGACTACAAGAATCTTCTATCTCTTGTAGTTACATTGCCTGTAATTTGCCTGATGATTTTAACTTTTCTAAAGCTAATAATGAGCAACTTAATATGTCACTTAAAAAATTGATGAATTATGATGAATATTATGAGCCATCCTTTTCTGATGAAGATGAACAACTGGTTAGGTATATAATTTGCAATGCAAAGTGTCATGATGATGGCAGACTGATACTTCCATGTTTATGGGATAATAGAGTAATAAATTTGTTACCAAATAATTATAAATTAGCCTCCAGTATTTTAAAATCTACTTTAAAAAAGATTCAGAAAAATCCTGATAAATTTGAACAGTATAATAGCATTTTTATGGAGCAATTAGAATCAGGTATAATTGAAAAGGTTTCTATTAATAAATTAAAAAATAATAAAGAAGTTTCTTTCATGGGCCATATGGGTGTGTACAGAGAAAATGTTCAAACCACCAAATGCAGAGTAGTATTTTTAAGTAATTTATGTGAAAAAACAAATGACACTACTCTTTCTCATAACCAAGTTTCCCTACCTGGTCCTAATCTTAACAATAAATTAGAGATAGCTTTGACACTTTTAAGGTTCAACAGGTTTTTATTGGTCTATGACATTGTCAAGGCTTTCCATCAAATTTGGTTACCATATATTGATAGTTTAAAATTACATTTTCTTTGGGTTAAGGGTATAAATGATTTTTCTGAGGTGGCCTACAAAATGAACAGATTGCCTTTTGGTATGAGGTTTTCACCAAGTTTGCTTATGGTTGCCTTATATATTATATTAATTTTACATTGTAATATTCATGACCCATTTGAAAGTAAATTAAGAAATATGCTTTATAATTTGTCATATATGGATAATCTTGCATTTTCATCTAATTTTGAATCTGATATTAAATTATCATTTCACAAGTCCATTAATATTTTTAGTCAATATGGCTTTAAGTTGCAGCAATTTGGTTCAAATTTGATGGAATTGGAATCTGAGTTTTGTGAGGATTCAGAAGAACCCTTACAAACCAAATTATTGGGTATTTTGTGGTCTAAGGACCAAGATCTTTTCACAAATAAACCTGTAAAATTAAATTTAGAGGCTAATACTTTAAGAACAATACTTTCATCTGTGAATAGTTGCTTTGATCCACTTGCATTGACCTTACCTTGTAGAAATAGGGCAAAACTGTTTCTGCATGAGTTGCAGATGGATAGTAGCATCACTTGGGATGACCCTTTAAGTGATGACAGAATGAGAGAGTGGAAAAAGATTTGTAAATTATATAATGCTGGTGTTGAGCCTTCAATTCCCAGGTTTATTGGGAATTACACTGGTAATTATGATTTAACGGTCTTTACAGATGCTAGCAAGGATTTCTATGGATGTGTGATTTATTTAAAAAATCTTGATACACATTCCCTTCATTATCTAACTGCCAAAAACAAAGTAGTGGTAACAAAGGGGGTTTGTAGAACCATCCCTGTGTTGGAGCTATTTGCAGTGGCCCATGGAGTGGTTTGTGTGATAGATTTATATTCTCAATTAACAAGGGCATTTTGTCCCATAAAAATTAAAAATTTACATATTTTCACTGATTCCATGATTTCCTTAAGCTGGCTGGCAGCTAAAGTTAACAAGACCAGCAAGATAGAGAAAAAGGGTACCATAATTAATAATAAATTAAATAATATTATGAGGCTATGTGAAAGTCATAATGTTATTTTTCATCATATTAAGGGTCCAAATAACCCTGCAGACATGGTAACTAGGTGTGTATCTCACAAAGTGTTACAGAAAACAAATTATTTTAAAGGACCAACTGAAAATGAATGTGTTGACACTTTCTCTTTTGAAGTTCCCTTCAATATTCATTTTAACTTTCAGATTAATAGTATTTCCTCTTCCTCTTATCAGTGGGAACCAGTAATAGCATTAAACAAGTTTTCTTCTATTGGGAAATTTTGCAGGGTGACTCACTATATTAGGAAGTATATATTTACACTAAAATTTAGAGTAAAGTCTAAAAACCCTTCTCTCTTCCCTTCTATGAATATGAGTTGTAATTATAAGGATAGTTGTTCATTGGTTTATAAAGGAGCCCAAAAAATTAACTTTTCAGATACATATGATTATTTATTGAATCCTCTTGCTGTAAAATCAACTAATTTAGCTAATCAATTAAATTTGTTTTTAGATTCTGATGGATTAATTAGAGTTAAATCTAAATTTGGTAAATTAAAAAGTAATTATAATGAAAAATTTCCTATATTATTGTCCAAAGATTGTCCCTTTACAAACACTCTCATTTTTGAAACTCATATTAAAGCCAAACATGCAGGAGTCTATAAATTGCTTGCACTTCTTAAAAAGGAGTTTTACATACCATCTGCATATGTCACTGTAAAAATGTATTAAAACTTGCCTTGTTTGCAAAAACTATATGGTAGGACAATAAAAATAAATCAGAATGACTATACAGAATTTAGAATATCTCCTAAGGAGATTCCCTTTAGGGAGGTTGCCTTAGACCATATTGGTCCATTTATTGTAAAAAGTAATGATATTAATGTTAAGGTGTACATACTTATTATAACATGTATGTGGAGTAGGGCTATAAATTTGTTGTTATGTAAGCATATTGATTCAGAATCCTTCATTAATGCCTTTCAAATGCATGTGTATGAGTATGGATACCCTAAAAAGATATTAAGTGATGCTGGATCACTTATAGTTTCATCCTTCAAAGTAATTAAATCATTTTTGAATGATGTAGAGGTAAAGAATTTTTTGAAGGAAAAAGATATTGAAAGTTTGGACTTTTCCACCTATCCACCCCATTCCAGTTTTTTAGGTTCAGTTGTAGAATCTCTTGTAAAACAAGTTAAAAATATGGTGTATAGCAGTATTTCTAAAAATATATTAAAGTATGAGCAATTTCACTTGTTAATGAAAGAAGTGCATATGTTAATTAACAAAAGACCTTTAGCTTTTAAACCACTTCTAAATGATCAAAATATTGATCCTTCAATACCCTTTGTAATTACCCCTGAAATATTAATTAAAGGGTATGAACCTCCTAATGTGGTAATTGCTCCCCATTTACATACCTCGGAAGCTGATGAGGAAGAGGACCCAGATTGGATCCCAAATAATGAAAAGCAGGATGAAATAAAGCTGTATAAAATGTATAAAAAGTTTCAGAAGGTGAAAAATAAATTACATGCTCTGTATCATACTGAATTTTTAACTAATCTAAGAGAATTTAGTACTAACAAACCAGACAGGTATAGAGCCAAAATGCATACTAAATTAGAGGTTAATGACATTGTTGCCATCAAGCAACAATATACCAAACCATATTTTTTTTCCAATGGGGATAGTAACTGACACAAAGGAAAACACTCTTGGAGAGGTAGTAGAGGTATCTGTTAAGAAAGGGAATGGGGAAATAATTAAAAGACATGTAACTAATTTGATTCTCATCAAAAAGGCTAAGTGAAAGAATTAAGTTTTTTCAATTATAAAAAAAAAAAAAAAAAAAAAAATTCAATTTCAATTTCATTTAATTTAAAAGCTATCAGGCTGCTGGCTGATAAAATAAATGAAGCTAGTAGAGTAGTTTGTTTAAAAAAAAAAAAAAAAATTTAATTAAAAATTTTGTTCATTTTTTTTTCATTTTTTTTGACATGTTTAAATTATCAATTCACATTTTCTTTTGATCCTTTGATAATTTAACGCCCCCTCCCAATGTATAAAAATTACATTTGTATATAATTTTTAATCTAAACAAATGATTAATGACTTGCAATATCATTGTGGTTCTTTTTATAAATTGTTCATTTGTTTTTTATATTCCAATTATATTTCAATACTTAATTATTCATGCCTGATGATCGGCATTTATTTGCCTATTATAAATTAACCCAGTTGCTCCCATAATAAAAAGAAGAAAATAAAAAAATTGATTCTATGATCAGCTGACCAAATGAGTCGGTCTCTGCTACTGCTGTTCCACTAACTGTTACATTTGGATAAAACCTATTACTCCTATAGCCGAACTAATTACTGTTACACTCCTGCATCTGAGATATTGATTAAAATTACAAAAGCTATAACTGCTATGTTATAACCAAGATTGTACTTAGAAATTCATCAATGCTGTTTGCAGTTTTACTACTATTTCATATTTAATATTTTATGTTGGCCAACAATGTATTAACTCCTATTATTATTGCTTTTGAGATTTATTGAATGCCAGAAGAGGCAAAGGTCAAACCATTTGAACAAGAGGCTTACCATTATCTGGAAGGAAGAGAGTTAAAAAGGCAAGACAAGATTTAAGGCAACCAATTTATTGGGTAAGTAGATGCAGTTTATCAGGCTGTTAATTTACTTTTGCTTAGATCACTTTATTTATATAAAGTATGCCTTAATAGGCAGAGTTCCTGTTAATTATTAATTAAAATTTATAAATTTAAAGGTTCATAGCCACATTTGGCCTATTTGCAGGATAGAAAGGATCACAATTTTGAGGCAACTTTTTAATCATTTTCTTGTAAGTTGTGCATCATATATATAATATCAAATATTTCCAAAAATATAGATTTAGGAAGTTGGTTTTTGAAAGTACCAACTTTTAAAAGGCTCCCATTTAATTTTTTCAGCTGGGAGCTTGTTACTACTGTGAATAGAGCTGGGTTGGCTTGAGGCTGGAATCATTTCTCAACATCTTTTTATTTTATGTATTATTCTCCTTGAAAACTAAAAATATAATATAAAATATTCATTAATAATCATTTAAGCAAAATTAAAAGTAAAGTTTTTCCTTTTTTTATTGTCTTTATATTTAAATATTTTTATGCAGAGTAATCAAGATTATTATTTCCTGATAATTTTTTGTATATGAAACCCTCAGCGGGATTTTCAATTATTTCAATTTATTTCTTGATTTTTTTGTATACCACCATAGCTACTCATCAATAAATCGTATTTGAGTCATCAGAGTCATCGAAAATCTTTTAAAAATGTGTCACATAATCATGCCAAATATTTTGTACATATGTGCGATAATGCTGAGGCAGTTGTAAAGTGGTTACAAACTCAAATAAGGAAGTGATGTGATGTGCTCTCTTCATTTTTAGCAAATATTCGTGTATAATATATATATAATAGTTATATATGTCGGAATGTGCATTTAGAAGAAGGTACTGAAGTTTTAAATATATATATATATATATATATATATATATATATATATATATATATATATATATATATATATATATATATAGTGATAAGAGACTAATAAACTGTCCCCTTCTTTCAAACTCTCTTGACCCTCTATCTCTGCGACGTGAAGTTGGCGCACTATCTCTTTTTCTATAGGTACTACAGCGGTAGATGCTCAGGGAGTTGGCCTCGTGTATTCCACCTCTCCAATGTGTCGCGTAGTTGCAATGTCAAGGGGGAGCCTTTCTTCTCATGAATTTGAGTGCCAATATTGAGAACCCCCAGACTTGTTCGTTGTGGTGCCCTTCTTTCCAGCTACTTCTGTTCTGTGGAACTCCTTGGCTTCTTCTGTTTTTCCAACTGTATTTAATCTTCCTCTCTTTAAAACCCACGTCTGCGCTCACCTGATAGATTTGCCTTAGGCTGGGGATTGGGTGGGGTTTTCCTTGTTTTATTTTGCCCCCCATGAAGGGGCTGGGCCCGTGAGTGGTGGTTAACTGTAAATATATATATATATCAGTATATAGCATATATATATATATATATATATATGAGTATATATATATATATGTTATGGTTATATATATATATATATAAAAGAAAAAAAAAAAAAAAAAAGAAATATATATAAAATATATATAGCAGAGTTATATATATATATATATATATATATATATATATATATATATATATATATATATATATATATATATATATATATATATATATATATAAGTTCCCCAGATATGCAATGAAACTTGTTCGAGGAGATTGTTCTTCAAGATTGGGCACAGCTCAGGCGAATGCTTTGTTACATGATATCAAACACCTACTAAAACTTGTGATTGACAAGTGCAAATTAGTTGTTAATGAAGTTGTGCAAACAGGAAAAAATAAGCAATTGATTTGTGTTGGTGTGGATGGTAAAGTCGACCCCCACACTTTAGTATATAAAAATAGAGATTCACGTAAAGATGACTTTTCGTGTGCTTTAAAAAAAGTGTCGAATCAGACCATCACCTGACCTTTACCAGTGAAGATGAAAAATCTTCCGGCACCTACCTGATCAATAGAACAGTCCCCACTAAGAGTAACACTGGTGATGTACTTGCTCAAGAGACACTCGATGTTCTTCAGGTTACATTGACAGTATATAAGCTATCCTTCTTGATAATACCGCAATTAATTGCGGCTATAAGAGTGACTTAGTTGTTAAACTAGAAGAATTATTGGGAAGGAAACTGCATATTATTGGACAACAGAATAAACTGCCATTAAGAGCTATTTTCAGAAAAATGGACAATGTTGCAACTGTGCCGAAAAGTTTTGGTTTATCAATTTTGCAAAGATGTGCAGAAAATCTCCAGGATATCCCTCAGGTAACGTTTGAAGCTTTGAAATTCTTATTATTGTTGGATACATGCCAAAGAAAGCGCTAAAAGACCTTAGTCACGATCAAAAGCTTTTTTGTAGGAGTATAGCAAGGTGATAAGTTCCGGTAAAGTAGGTGAGAGATGGGCTGGTTATAAAATTGGTCCACTGAATCATGCTAGGTGATGAACTCTTGCCATACGACTTCTCTGTTTGTACACAAGGTACAAATAACCAAACGTGTGTTTAAAAATTGGTTCAATTTGTTGTTCAGGTTTATGCTCCTGCGTAGTTCAAAATAATGGCATCATCCAAAGTCCATGATGCTCCTCGCATCATCTTCTCTGGCTTTACAAGACTGAATCTCCTCACATACAGTGACTTGAAAGCCATTGCAAAGAAGAACATCCAAGTTAATGCTTTGTGTCTTCTACCTCAAAATTTTCTATATGCAATGGCGAAAGATGATGAAAAACTTATCCGAAATATAAGTCTTCAATCTATACCCCATATTAGACAAATGTAAATTTCAATCACTTAATATAAAAATACCATAAAAACGTAAAAAATAACAAATAATAATTGTAATGTTCAATATTAACTTTTTAAATAAGCTTTTGCATTAAAACATTAACATAGAACATTAATATCTTTGCTCTTACATTTGCAGAATGGAAGTTGATCAGAAACTTGTGAAGAGAATTCCACAGTTGAATTGGAATGCCAAACACTGGTATGAATTTATTGACTGACTGAAAATGACGTTGTTGAACTACCAACCACATGGCATTTTACCGATGCAGAAATCAAGTTATTTATTGACAACAAAATAAAGCCAAATAGATATTCTAGACTTCCCATCTCACTCTCAGGGTGTTGAAAAAAGTGTAAAATTAGAAATGGAGGCTTCAAATCATATGTACGGATTTGAGAATGGACACAGGCTCATCCTTGCTAAGGTACTAAGCAGAAACATGCGTCATCTTTTAATGTCAAAAGGACATTAGCATCAGTCATATGATGATGCATATGAATAGGTATGCATATCTTTCAAATATCATTTGTTTGCATTTTGCCAAAAAATACAAGGAAATTGGTAGTAAAAAATATGCATTTCTTGTGAAGCATTAAATATGCATTTAAAAACATATTATTACAATCCCTTAATTATACTTTGGAAATAAAATATGGGTAATAATATATACTTAATGTAATAAAAAACTATGATATGTGTTGATTACAGAAACTGAGTCAAGCGAAATTAGCATTCTTTATAGGAACAATCTTTAAATGCAAATCCGCAAGCGAATATTTATAGGATCTTTCTGAAATTTTATATGGATTCTCATTTCAGTTAGCCACAACTACTTTTACCTTACGATCTTTGAAATTAAAATATCGACACACCCTAATATATATATATATATATATATATATATATATATATATATATATATATATATATATATATATATATTATACAGTATATAGGTAGTCTCTTATAAAGAAATATATATATATATATATATATATATATATATATATATATATATATATATATATATATATATATATATATATATATATATATATATATATATATAAGCATGCGTATTTTTTTCTTTTAATATCATATATATATATATATATATATATATATATATATATATATATATATATATATAAAGTGTATAATATATATAGTTGTATAATAAGTTAAATAAAAAAGTAAGTACTGATCTTACTTTTCCCCATAAAATAGAAAAGTGTGCGAGGGGTAGGGGGTCCCACAACCGAAATAATTCATACACAGAGTTATATCATCATGCTGAAGTTCTCACATAGTGTGAAATTTCAATACAAAATTGTGACCTACCCTAATATATATATATAATATATATATATATATATATATATATATATATAAAGATATATAGTAGTGTTATACATATATATATAGTTATATATATATATATATATATAGCAGTAGCAAAAAAGCAGCAGAGTATATATATATATATATATATATATAGGTGAAGATATATATATATATACATACCCTAATATTATATATATATATATATATATATATATATATATATATATATAGGCTTCATATTAGATAGACTGACAGATTTGGTATTAAACTCCAGGTTGTCAGAATTTGTCCAATTTATTAGAATTTGTCCTTGGTTGCCAGAATTTGTCCTTTTTATTCAAAGTGATCTTGCGGACAGTTATGGAAGCAGTTTCTTTTTGACCTTTATTGAAAGTGGGTGTGTTAGACTTAGATTGTATAATTTCTGATAAAACAACGTTGCTAGCATTATTAATGTTTTAATGTTAATTTTAGTCTAAAACTTGTTTTGTGATAGGGAATGCCGGATTTATAAGGAAAATTTTAATTTTTATTTTTTCTCTCCTAAAAGTATTTGTAAAAAGCAATTTACAATGTGTCCTGAAGCCCGCTTGTCTTTTAATAAAAGTTTAAGATTGTTATTATTTTACGTTATTTAAGAAAATATAAAGAAGATCCCTTTATCTCATTCATTGAAGCTCTCGTAAGGTTTTCTATTAATATATATATATATATATATATATATATATATATATATATATATATATATATATATATATATATATATATATATATATATATTTCATTAATTTTATCTTCACATGGCTTTAAATATATCATAATCCATTAGCTTAACGCGTATTTCGGGGCTAACAAAATTTAGGTCCTACTTGTGGGCAAACAAAATCCATTAGGTTAGGTCTTAGTTGTGGGCTAAAAGAATCCATTAGGTTAGGTCGAACTTGGGGGCTAACAAGATCCATTAGGTTAGGACCTACTTGTGGGCTATTAAGTTTAGGTTAGGATAAAGTTTGGTTAGGTACACACAGATTTAATATATATATATATATATATATATATATATATATATAGATATAGGCATTGATGTTATTAGTTATATATATATATATATATATATATATATAGCAGCAGCATATTGATGCATTCATTTCTTTCCGTTGGTTGCAAAATCTTACAAATTTTACCTTCCGACTCCTTTACTTTTTGGTAAAGATATAAAATTATACATGTAGTTAAGAACTACTTAAATATATATATATATATATATATATATATATATATATATATATATATATATATATATATATATATATAAATTTACAAGCTTTACCAAAAAAATTAAATTTTCTTTGACATAAAAGGACAGTCTGAAGGTCAAATTTGTAAGTCCTGGCAACCAACGCAAAGAAATAGAATCTGTCAGTCTAAGTACAATTACGCCATATATGTAAAGAAGATACAGCAAACAAAGCAACATATATATATATATATATATATATATATATATATATATATATATATATATATATATATATATATATATATTATATATATATATATATATTGAAGATTTGTAGAGGGTTTTGACCTTGAATATTTATTTTTTTATTATTAAAAGTTCACACCTCACGGGCGTAGCCCTATTCTAGGAGGGGAACTTCTCTAGGTAAATTCTACCTAGGATCCGGACTAGGGATCGAACCCGGGCCCTTGCCATGCGACTCTGTCGCTCTACCGATTGAGCCACGGTACATTATAGAAGAGAAAGTTTTCTTTCATAAAGTCGCAGAAGACTTTACTCTTTTTATGAACTATTTCAAACGAAAAACCTAATCCTACCCAATAATTATGCTCACACTACGCCCATTAACTTACCACAGTTGATCCTTTTCCTAGAAATGCACTGGTTCGACCAAATGTCCCCATGCCTCTGATGTGGTGATCACAAAGAGTTAGAAGAGTGAAATCTATTTCTGGATTTCTTATATCTCCATTTCCTATAAGTAAAATAATTAAAATTAAATATATATATATATATATATATATATATATATATATATAGGCAGCAGCAAGAGTACATAGCATGTAGACCGGATGTTCCAGTAATAAAAATTATGTATAGGTATAGATTTGTGTTATTATTATTATTATTATATTATTATATATATATATATATATATATATATACATATATATATTATTATATATATTAGTATATATTATATATATATATATTACATATATATATATATATATTTCTATATATTTTTTATATATATATATATATATATATATATATATATATATATATATATATATATATATATATATATATATATATATATATATATATATATATATATATATATATATATTATTATTGCTGTATATATATATATATATATGTATATGTATATATATATATATATATATTATTGTTATTATAAGAAAGATATATATATATATATATATATATATATATATATATATATAACAGTATATATCAGCAGTACTATATATATATATATATATATATATATATATATATATATATATATATATATATATATGTATATATATATATATATATATATAGTAGCAATAGGTAGTTAGTATATATATATATATATATATATATATATATATATATATATATATATATATATATATATATTTATATAATTATATATATATATATATATATATATATATATATATATATATATATATATATATATATATATATATTCCATTTAAAAGAAAATGTCATAAAACTGAACAGCTGAAATTAAAAATATTATTATTTTTAACTGAATTTGGGTGACCACGATTACATCCTTTGTTTTATTTCATACAATATCTATAGCAATGTCAAACATTCAAAATGTTATGTAAATAAATACCAAACTTTGTTACTTTGGAGACTCTGAATCCAAAAATAACATCGAAATTTGCAGATTAGCTCTTGTGGTTGGGATGCAGCCATAGTCCAAAAACCTTGTTTTTGCTGAAAATACAGTGTCCAATCATTTAAATACTTGTCAACATTGCGGGGCGGTGTCATAAGTTTCATAAAGCCATATCATCTCTTTATAGGTTACTCCTGCTGCAGGTGTTTACCACGTTATCAGTGGCGTTAGGGCATGGTAAAACTATGGCCATCTTCACTGTTATAAGAGGCTACAGATGTTATGAATTGTTTTTCGGAAGTGGTGTTTTGTGATATTATATCAATAAGTGCTTCCATGACAGTTGCATTTTGTTTATGTTGGTCTGGTTATCTCATGATAACAACAAATATGGGATATGTCTCTACAGTGTGTAAATAATTCGAATATCTTCTACATTTGTGGAGAAGTGACGTTTGCTTAAACGAAAGCGTCCTATTATGATATTAGTTAAAGTATCTTTTTATTATTTTGGCTGTAAAAATAGAGACCAGTACAAGAAATAAGCACCTCACATATTTGTAATACGTGTTCATCCAAACTTAATGCGTGAATGAACGGAAAATCGTCAGGCGTAAAGCCTGCAGTAACCATGGTTTGTAGGGAGCCTTCCAATCACACGACTGATTGTTATTTCTGTATGGTTCACCCTATTAAAAAAAGGAATATCCATGAAAAAGAAATCGATACTTGTGTATCCTAATATACACCTTATGCAGTTCTGCCTAAACTTAATAATAAAGAAAGTCCTGCTGCTGAATCTCCAAAGAATGTTTCTTCGAATCCTTTGACGATAACAGCTGTGGTTTCCTCAAACAGCATAAAACATCAGCCTCAAATTTAGAGATTAAGACTCCTCCTTTCATAAGATGACACAAGAGGAGGTCAACGACCTCTGCAGGGATCTAAAAACTTCCTAAAATATGGCAGGACTTTTGGTATCAATTGTTACGACAGTGGAATTACCTACACCATTCCGTGAAAGTGACAACTTTCCGCAGTAGAAATAAAGAACTCGAGCAGTTCTTTAAAACTGAGGCTGATTTCACCTAAGTCAGCTTAATATTATGACTGATGGGTACAATTGAAGTTCAGTGAATGCTATTCATTGATATTTCGAGTACAAGTCTTAATTAAGGCAGTACTTTTACATAATGGTAATGAGTTACCTTCCATTCCGGTTGCGTATGCGACCAATACAAAAGAAATATATACAAATACGAATACCATCCAGAGTGTGAGTCTAGTTAGTAATGTGTGCTGACTTTAAAGTAATTGCTATTTTATTAGGACTTCAAGGTGGAATCTACACCATGTACTGTTGTTTCCTGTGCGAGTGGGATAGCCGAGACCCGAGATACCGATTACTGATTATGCTACAGAGAATTGCCCTCCTAAGACAGTCATTAACTCCTGGGATTAAAAATGTTGTACATCAACCACTGATAGAGCCGAACAAAGTTTTCGTTTCCCCCACTACATATAAAATTAGGGATTATGAAAATTTTTGTTAGAGCCTTATATGTAAATGATTCCTCATTCACTTACATAAGTACCCCAGGCTGAGATTCAAAGAGGTTAAAATAAGTGTGTTAATCAGTCAACAGATGAGATATCTATTGAAAGTCCAACAGTTTGAACCATTGTAAAAGAGCAAGGAGAAAACAGCATGGAAATCCCTTAGGAATGTTATGCATGGTTTTCTGGGAAATGAACAAGCTGAAAATTTTAAAGAACTAGTTAATGAATTGATGGACTCGTATGAACAGCAGATTTTAATATATCACTAAAAATGGAATTTTTGGAATCACGCCTGGATTTCTTTCCACCAAATTGTGATGACGTGAGCAAAGAACATGGTGGACGTTTCCAACAAGACATTTCGGTGATGGAACAAAGGTAAAAAGAGAAATGGAATGCTGCTATGTCAAGTGATTATTGCTGGACGCTGAAAAGGAATGCTTCTGAAACACAAAACCATAGACAGGCCCAAAGGAGACGCCATTAAGGTAACTCCCAGGAAATGTTCAAATCTTTCATATTTCTTTGCAACATGAATAATATAGTGAGTGAATATATCTTGCAAGCAAGAGCTAATCGAACAATTTCAACATAATTTTTAATTCAGCGACCCTAAAAACATAAGGAAATCATATTCTCCTCACCGTAACATTCAACTTTTCAAAATTTGTTGAACCCTGTAGTAATGTGCAAAATATGTATAATATTAATTATACAAAACGTATGTACATGTAACACATTGTAATGATAAATATAATAATAATAATAATAATAATAATAATAATAATAATAATAATAATAATAATAATAATAATAATAATAATAATAATAATAATAATAATAATAATAATAATAATAATAATAATAATAATAATAATAATAATAATAATAATAATAATAATACAAAAAAAAAAAAAAAAAATTTTTTCTGGTATGGACTTTCCAACTGTTTTAAACTACAGTAATTTAAGGGTGCTGATTCCAAATCTGATGCCAGATTTTCTCTTTCACATCCCATTTTTATGCAATCGGCAAACACCATTTTCATGGATTTTACCCGCAATTAACATTTGTCACTGATGATTGCAAGTTGTTGTGAGTCAGAGACTGTTTAGTGATAAAAAATGGTGTTGTATTTGGACAATATTGTGTTTATTAATATCATTTTATGTACATTTCACAATTTATTACATTATTACATTATTACATATTACAATCATTTTATGTACATATCACAATTTAGGTAATATTTTTCATTTCGAGGTTGTGATCTAACAATGGCTACAACATCCGAAAGAAGGAGATGCCGTAATGACACAGATATCTTCTGCAACATCTGTGAGAGCTTCACTTTGCAGGATTAAAGGCGCAACATTAATACCTTTGCCTACTTTAAAGTAGAACTGGGAGACCAAGACAAATATTGGTCTCCTTACAGTATATAATACATGTGTTGAAATTTTGTGATCATGGTTTAAAGGAAAGAATACTAAGCTGAGATTTGGTGTGCCAATGGTTTGGAGAGAACCAACAAACGATTTGGATGACTGCTACTTCTGCCTTGTCAATGTAAAAGGTTTCAATAAGACAAACAAACACCACTTACAATACCCAAATGTTACATCTGCCAGACGACCAGTTGCATACTGTGAGGAAATACCTGTGCCTGTATTTACTATGCTGCCGGAGATTGATGTTAAAAATATCAGTTTACCTTCTTCTACAGTTGATGATGATGATGCTCTAACCAAATATACGCAGTATGTTGCAGATTCTGATACAATTGCTATGTTTAGTCAGCCTGAATTGAATGATCTGGAAAGAGATTTGTATTTTCAAATTCAGTCTGCTGAATTGTTGGCTTCCAGGCTGAAAAAGAAAGGAATACTCAGACCTGTCACTACTGTAGTGTCTCCTTTTATCGCAACAAAGAAGCAGCACTGCGAAAGTACTTCCATTCAGATGGTAAACTTGTTTATAATGATGTTGAAGGGATTCTTCTCAATATGGGACTGCTCGCATATGATTCAAGTAAATAGAGACTTTTTATTGACTAGAAAAGGAAGTTTGAAATGTGTGTTACTGCACAACAGAAATGTATATGGTTCAATCCCAATTTGGACACTCTGTACTAATGAAAGAAAAGTATGCTAACATAAAGAAAATTCTGGATAGATTGCAATACCATCTTCATGGATGGTTAGTTTGTGTGGATTTGAAAATGATTAATTTTCTATTGGGATAGCAAGGAGATTACACCAAATACCCTTGTTTCCTATGCTACTGGGATGGCAGGGCTACATTAGAACAATGGGTGACAAAGACCTGGTCACAAAGAATCCTGGTGACAAGAATATCAAGAATGAGCCTTTGGTTGATAGAAATAAAATTGTGTTTTCCCCACTCCACATAAAACTTGGGTTAGTGAAGCAATTTGTCAAAGCTGTTCTTGATCACACTGGAGACTGCTTCAACTATATTTTTTTCATTCTTTCCAAGTCTCAGTGCCGAGAAGAAAAAGGCAGTAATATTTGATGGCTTTCAAATAAGGAAAATCATCAGGGATCCACACTTTGTTACAGCAATGACTGCGGCAGAAGCTGGAGCTTGGAATTCATTCTCTGATGCGGAACGGAATTTCCTTGGGAACAGGAAAGCGGACAACTACTGAGAGATTATGGAGGAGCTGCTCTTGAGTTTCCAAGCACTTGGATGTAGAATGAGCATCAAAGTTCACTACTTACATAGTCACTTGGACGACTTTCCAGAGAACTTGGGTCACGTGTGCGAAGAGCAATGTGAACGCTTTCATCAAGACATTAAAACTATTGAAGAACGCTACCAAAATAATGGCACATTACTGCTGGTCCTTGATGAGAGACATTCAACAAGCTGTACATTGGAGATCATCAAATAAAATGTCGCTTATGCAAATGTAACATCACTATTGTCAATTTACATTTTTGTACATATTTTCCTTAAATTCACATGTCAATTCTAAAATGATAAGCATTCACTCACATTTATATGCATTCACTATCACAACTTTGTGCTACGGATCATTAAATGTACTTTTCACTATTATTGTATATTGTATCTTACCTTATTCTTGTCTGTAAGTCTGTTCAACTCTTTAAAAAATTATGAGAAATTTGCTGTCTATTTGAAACTGAAATATTTGATAACTCAAAAACCTGATGTGATAGACAAAAACCGATTACAGATTGGGAATCAGCACCCCAGAATTAAATTAATTAAAACCATTAGAAAACCTTATGCCAGAAAAATGATGTTGACCAGTATAATAATAATAATAATAATAATAATAATAATAATAATAATAATAATAATAATAATAATAATAATAATAATAATAATAATAATAATAATAATAATAATAATAATAATAATAATAATAATAATAATAATAATAATAATAATAATAATAATAATAATAATAATAATAATAATAATAATAATAATAATAATAAAAATAATAATAGTAATAATAATAATAATAGAAATAATAATAATAATAGAAATAATAATAGAAATAATAATAGAAATAATAATAATAATAATAATAATAATAATAATAATAATGATAATAATAATAATAATAATAAGAATAATAATAATAATAATAATAATAATAATAATAATAATAATAATAATAATAATAATAATAAAAATAATAATAATAATTAAAGAAGGAATGAACATGCAAAACAATATATCAATAATAAGTAGCTTTTTGCTGTTTTACGAATTATTAAGGTGTCTATTCCAGGCCCTCAATGTAGTGTGATGAGATGGCCCCTCCAAGATTGAGTCCAAATTTATTGGAGTGAGACCTGTAGGGTGGGTGTTTAGGTGCTACGGAGTTTGATTCTCATCAAAGCTTTACCTGCATTATTATATTTGTCAGAAATTCATTTGGAACTCAATTTTTAGATTTAGAGATATGATACTTACTGAAAAGGCGAAGTTATCATGTGAGATTTTTTGGGGATTGAGCGATAACATATGACGGATCAAAATGATATTATTGTTATATAAATAAAAAGATTTAGAACCTGAAGCGAAAACGAGACACATAATTTTAAAAACGATGGAGTCAGAGTCGGAGTTGAAAAGGTCAAGAAAAAATTGAGAACTCAGTACCGCTGGTTCTATCATTTGGTTGACCAT
>JABUQX010018337.1:0-2500 GCA_015478945.1 Trachelipus rathkii
AGGAAAAAAAGTCTCGCATGTATCAACAGAAACTTCGAGTTTTTGATGAGGCCGAGCATGCCTAGCTAACCGTTGTGAGCGAGAGGTTTCCAAAAAACATTTTTTTGTTTATGTTAAGGGCAAGGATGTTTATATTGCCAACAGGAGAAACGAGAGAACCGTCGAAGAGGATAGAAAAGTTAGAATGTGTTTTGGAGATGGAGATTTGTAGAAGTTGTGCTTTTAAAGAATTGAACTTCACCAGGTTGAGAACACCCCATCCGGAAATTCTATCCCGATCAGCGAGATAGAATCGGAAAGATTAAGATGAGAAGCCAATTCTAGAAGTAAAAGAGGAGCAGAATTGAAATGGAGTTGAAGAATAAAGAGTCGAGTCATCGGCATACTGAGTGGAAATAGAGTAGAGGTGCAAGCTGAGAAGACTCATTACTGAAAAGTAGCGAATAAGTAGGAGATAGACAGAACCTTGAGGAGACACCACATTAGACAGAAAAGCAGAAGAAGTCGCCATCACAACATCCGATTATTGAGCGATTTGAAAAAAGCTAGACATAAAAGTAAGCAAAGAGAAGGGAAACCCAAAGGAGGAGAGCTAGCTTGGAGAGCAGTGACGCGCGTGCCATACTCGTCAAATGCTTTGGTAGGTATGTCAAGCGCCACCACGCAAAGTCTCCCCGTAATCTTTATTAAAGTTCGAAAACCATAAATCGTTAGATAGGAAAGTATATCGCCAGTGGACCTTGTGAGGGCCGAAAGCCGTACTGGGGATCGAAATGAGTTTCCAGATGGTCTAGGAGAAGTGAAAGTTGAGAAAGGGTTTCAAAGATCTTAAATAGAATCCAAGTGAGAGCTATAAGGCGATAGTTATAAGGATCAGAGCGATTCCTTTTTTCCGAAATAGGTTGGACATGTTCGAGCTTCCAACACTGAGTGGACAGTGCTAGTCATCATGAGAACATAGAGAGTATAGTTGCAACGAGGGCAGGGATAGCAGGAAGCACACTCCTCAAGCTCGGGGAGGAATCGCCTATCCGGGCCACCCGCTCTTCCTAAGATTCATAAGATTGTCAGGGGTCCCATGCACCCGTCAACTGTAATCACCCGGCAAATGGCATAGGACACCTTGGGGAGGGAGAATTCAGTTTAAGGAAGAGGAATGCTCAGAATTGTCCAAGGGTTGAGTTAGAGGAAATAGAAGGCCGAAGAGATTGGCCTTTTCCAGTTTTAGAATTTACGCAACAAGAAAATCATTCAGATCGAATAAGGGTAGGCAGAGGAAAAGCCAGATATAGCAAAAGTTGCTAGAGAATGTTATTGCAGAGGCCAGAAAGATTTTGTCAGTATCAGTAGGAGTTCCAAGGAGGTTAGCGCACTTGTGTTTGATGAAAGCCCCGCTTTGCTCGTCGTAGAGTATCCCTGCAACGATTGCTAGCAGCTCCAAATGAAAATTAGCGAGAGTATATGAGAACGAGAATTTTCGCAGGCCCCCGATAACGCACTGTTCTCCTGTAGCCAACAATGAATGGGGGCCCAGAATAAAAAAAAGGAAAACGAAAAAAAAACACCGAAAAAAGAAACGGAAAAGAAATACGCCAAAAACTTGGGGAAAATTATGTTTCTAAGAAAGATTTAGTTGAAGAAGGATAAACTTGCTATATCCATCTAAACTGATTACAGCTCCTCCTTATCTTTAAATCTTATTAATAATCCATCCAGTATTGCCTTTACTGAGGTAGCCATATTTTGCTACTCATCTGCAACCTTGTAAACCTTACATTTAACGTCCCGTGGTCTAGAATTATTTTTAATATAAATACTACTGAGGAACAGCACTTGACCTATGAAATACGTTCGGACCACAAACATGTCTCCTCATTTCCATTAATAAATTTACTTTTCATTTTCATTAATATTATTATTATTATTATTTATTATTATTATTATTATTATTTATTATTTATATTATTAATATATTATTATTATGATTATTATGTATTTATTCTGTACTGTAACCATTTTCTTAATTGTTACAACATATTGTTGATTGTAATATTATTTATTATTTGTTATTAATTATTATTATTTATTATTATTATTAAGTTGATTATGTATATTATTATTATTATTATTAGATTATTATTAATGATTAATATATTATTATTATTATTATATTAGACTTAGGAATCAAAAATTTTGATCGCTTAAGGATAATTTCGGGGGGGGGTTGAACCCCTGCTCCCATCTATCAGCGTTGTATATATACTATATCATATACTATAATATATATTATGATATATATATATATATATATATATATATTATAATATAGCCTATATACTATATATAGTACTATAATTATTAGTATATGGTAGTATGGATATATATATAGTACCTTGCTATAGTGTATAGTATACGGGTATAATATATATAGTTTAATTTTATTAGTATGATTTGATATATAAGTATATAATATATACTATATATATAGTATAGTATATAG
>JABUQX010018337.1:5000-15000 GCA_015478945.1 Trachelipus rathkii
TTATTATTATTATTATTATTATTATTATTATTATTATTATTATTATTATTATTATTATTATTATTATTATTATTATTATTATTATTATTATTATTATTATTATTATTATTATTAATAGTAGTAGTAGTAGTAGTAGTAGTAGTAGTAGTAAAAACTATGATAGTACCATTATCAATATATTCTATAGGCCTATATATATATATATATAATATATTATATATATAGTATATACGTATATATATATATATATATATATTATATATATATAAGTATATATATAATATATTAATATATTATATATTTATATATATACGTATATATATATAGTAATATATATATATTATAATATATATATAATATATAGTATATATAGTTATATATATATATTATATATTAATCTATTATATATATATTTATATCTTAGTAGTATATAATATAAATCATATATATATATATATATATATATATATATATATTCCTACTAGAATAATAGAGCGATAACTTTAATATATAATATTAAAAAATATAATATATTCATTTCTTCTTATAAATATATTATAATAATATATATATTATAATATAATAATATTATATATATATATGTTATTATAATATATAAAATATATTAATATTATATTTAAATATATATAATTATATTAATATTATATATATATATATATATTAATATATATAATATATTAATAGTATTATATATATAATATATATATAGTTATATTACTATAGTATATATAATAATTATATATATATTTAATATATATTAAATATTATATATATATTAATATTATTAAGTTTATTAATTAATATATTTAATATTATGAATATTAAAGTAATTTATTTTAAAATTCTCTTTTCTTAAATCTAGTGATTGGTTCTAAATTTTTTTTCTTACTTTTAAATTTTTGTGGTCATAATTTCTAATGGCAACCTGACGTTATCATTGTATTTGATTATCACTATGTATATTGTGTAAGAATTTATCTATCAAGTTTTTAACTTATTGATTGATCTGACTGAAGCAAATTCGAATGATATGATGCAGTCTCTCTTCTTGTCACTATTATATTCTCCTCTATAACTGAAACCTTGAAAAGTTTAATGAAGAAAATTAACTCTAGTAATCATATGTCATGAACCGCTATAGGTATTAGTATCGGTTATTCTCTCAGAAGCAACATATAGGAAGGTAATGTATTGCTAAATTTCTAATTATTATTTTTTGTAGAGATATTTTTTTATAATTTTAAAAAGATATATTAATTATATATAATATATTGATTATTATTATCTGTAATAACCTTGTGGTTTTTTATCAACTATACATAATTGGTATGTTGCTATTGATTTGTTAAGATTTAGGCACAGTCTTGTTATAATTATTATTAAACCTACTAGTAGACACATGCACATAACATCACATAACCAAGGTATATATACATATATATAATATATATATATATATTTATATATATATTATATATATATGAAACACACCTAACTACACTATCACATACTCACACTAACATCAAACTATTACACATTAACACACAACTACACCTCACACACACACATAAACTCAAATTATATATAATATTATAATATATATTAATATACTGATATATATATATATTATAAATAATTAATATATATATATTATATCATATATTTATTTACTATATTAATATATATATATTTATTATATATCATCATATATATATATTATAATTATAATGTGTATATTAATACACAGGATATAAGATAGATAAAGTTTAATCACATATTTTTATAAATATTTATATAATATTAAATATTTATACTATATATATATTTAATAATATTTAATTCTATCTGTGATTTAGAAGAGAAGACATTTTAAATTTTTGCCCAATCCACTAAAGTAGTAAATAATTATATAAATAATATAGATATAAATAAACTCAAGTACTTTTAGGGTGTTTTCAACACATTTTCTAAGAGGTGTATTACATGATAGAATTATATTACTGTGAACGAAACCAAGATGAATATACTAGGTATTGTATAATAATAATAAAAAAGTGCCGTTTTATAAAAAATGATGGGTGACTCAATATATATTTACAATAACTTAAAAATATATTTAAAAATATAAGAAAAAGAATAAAAAGACTTTCACCCTAGACTATAAAGTCTATTCATATTCTACAATTATAGATTTTAATAATAATATGTATTTATACAATAAGCGTGTTCAGTATTGAAATGAGACACAGATGCCAAAATAGCATCCTTAATACCAATATCAAGATGTTTTAATTATATTAAGATTAATTAAATTAGAGTATATTTAGCATCGAATTACCTAAGTGTTTCTTAGAAAACTATCTATGTTACTCTCTAATAATGAAAAGATCAAAATATCAATATCAAAAAATAATAGCAAACTTCCTATCTGATCTTGAGTGCGCTATGGTTTGGTTTTGGATTAGGTATATTTATTTATTATTAGCTGATATTCTTATTTTGTATGAATAAATTTGAGCTTATATTATGATTTTTTATCGTACTAAAGTGACTCACTTTCGAACAATCAATATAATTAGGATAAGTGATGAGCTATATAACTTTGGAATATATAAGCATATATCGCCACATAAAATATAGTAAATAATTGAGAAGAGCGCGTTGATATTTGTTATGTTGTGCTATTCTATACTAAACTTGAGAGATATATACGCAGTACTATATACTATAAAATTCGACCTGACATAGATGAGACTTTGATAAAGATAAGAGGGAACTATAGAATGTAATTATAGTAGGTTGAAGTTTCATTAGAATACTAGTGAGCTTGGATGTTTAATGAACTGAGTATTGAAAATAAGGATTATGATATACAAAGTATGATAATGATCAGAATAAGTATAAAGAGATGTTGGTAAATGATGAAATAATAAAGTTAGATATCACTCCAGATTAGATGTGGATAAGCACTGGATAGTATTATCAAAGTAAAAGTCTTCTCTATGAAATCTTGAAGTAATGCACCCAGTGTCGGTTAGACTTAGAATTGAGTCACAAATGATAATTATTAGCAGCATTGAGCAATACTTTCTCTATTGCCCATATGGTATAGCTGCGTGAGGATAGTCATATCTGGTGGAATACAGATAATAAGTAAGGAGAGACGAGACCTTTATGGTGACAGAGTCGAAGAGAAATTGGCCACGACCGGTTCACGCTAGTCTCGATAAACTCCCGCTACATCTTTTAGTAACATTTAATTTGTAGAGAATCATATCGATTACTGCATAGTTATCAAGAATAAAATGCTCAACCCTTCGATATACTTTACACGGGATCCTTAAGCGACGGTACTTCTCACTTATAGGCATCTATCAGTATATAAATGGTAGGGCTCTATCCCTTGGCCCAGGTGGGCCAGCTAACCATACTCACCTTATATCATAAAAAACCCGTCCATTTCAATTACTCTATTTGCACTCCTATTCTTCTCGCCTCTATGACTAAATACACTAACTAAATCTTATTCTCACCTTTACTATTTACTCTCATATACCTCAAATATTTAGTGAAAATTAACACCATAATTTTATTGAATGAAAAATTCTTCCTTTACTATCAATTCATGAAATTAAAACAAATCTTCAAAAATTATATATTAAGCTATATATTATACTATATGTACATTCCGTTTAACTGACTTAACAATCACTTATTATTATCGTGTCTCTACTAGCCGTTCGATTTCCAGCACATCTCACACTATACTATATATAGTTTACCGTTTTAATAACCTTAAACCGCCTATCATCTAAGTACATATATATAACGTATTCACATAATCCAACCATCTCATGTATACTTTTATCATTTATTCTCTCATTTTACCACATGTTCCTTACACACCTAACATATACAATCTACTCTCTATAGCTCATTCCTCATTTTTAGTCAATTCATTCTAAAAACTACCTTAAACAAATGAACGCTAGATTTGTCGGCTTTATCTGAACACCTATTATAATACACGTTAGATCTGAATTACCTCATTACTACTCTACGATAAATGAGTCCTCTATATAAAATATATTAAGGAGAAAATAGAGTACTGAGAAATATGTTTGTTAAAGTTATCAGTAATGAAAACATATGTAAATTCCGAAGTGAGTACGACCTATGTCTGGAGCTTCTCAGGACTTAGATACAATTTTAATCTTATTATTAACGAAATCGATTTAATTGCAGCTAAGCGACTTTCAGCCATTCTAATTTACTTGATAATTACTATAACTTCTATAGTATCGTCAGTCCGTGTACATTTTGTTATCTTCTCCTAACAATATATTGCATGTTACTTTATGAGATTATACTTTATATACCGCCTCGCAGTTGGATTCAGCTCATTGACATACAGTGTGCCCACCTATTTTCTTTATCTATTATATTAATTTTAATTATGAATATAGATATATATATAACATAACATAAATTAATTATAAATATAATAAGATATTAAAAACATAATCCCTTATTATAACATTTTATATTATATCTATATATTATTATTATATATATTATATATATATAAATCTTAGCTAAACCTTTCTTAGATACCATACTCATAGTCCATAGTATGGTCATGATTCTATAGTACTCATCTGATATTTGTAGTCATTTGGACCTTGTTATCTACCCATTACTTTGATGGATATTTGTATGATCCTATACTAGTATCCTTTTCATATACTAACGTGAAGGTAGTAATAATCTATAATATATATACTTATATAATAATAAAAATAAGGTCCGTAAGAAAATTATTAAAAATATATGATTCTGTAATGAACTATAACTATATATATTATATATATATATATATAATATAATATACTTACTATATAATTATATTATCATTATATTATATATATACTATATAATATATATTAATTATATATATATATATATAAATATATATATACATAATATATATATATATATATTATTACATATAAATTATAATAATATATATGATATATATTATTATAAATATAATATATATATATATATATACGGTATAATATATATATATATATATATATATATATATATATATTATTAAATATATTATATATATATATATATTATAGTATATATATAATAAATATATATATATATAATTATAATTTTAGATAATAATTAATTAATATATAATTAATACATATATAATATATATATTATATATACTATATATTAAATTATATTAATATATATATAATTATATTAATATATATTATATATATATATATAATATATATTATATTATATATTATATATTATATATATATATATACTATTATAATTATATATATATATTATATATATTATTATATATATATATATAATATATATATATATATATTATAAGTATATATATATAGCATATATTGTATATATATACATATAGTATATAATTTAATTAATTAATACTATACTATATATATATATATATTAATTAATATTAATATAATATATTATTAATATATATATATTAATATATTAGTTTTATCATATATATATATATATATAATAATTATTATATATTCTATATATATATATATTTTATTAATATTATTATTATTAAAATATATATATATATATATATATATTATATTATATATTATATATATATATTAATATATTAATAATATATATATATATATATTATAGTATATACTATATTAATATATAATATAATATATAGTTATATATATATAATATATATATAATATATATATAATATATATATATATGTATATATATTATAATGATTATATATATATATAAAGTTTTATATATATAATATATATATAATTCTGTATTTATATAATATTAATTATATTATATATATATAAGTATTTCTAAAATACGTGTGGAATAAAATGGTGAGTGAATAAATACTGTTCTATTTTAGACTATAATATTAGAAACAATTATAAAATGGTCAAATTATACTGCTGTGTTATGATATAATATTTTGCGCCATCATTATTTCTCAGTTTACTACTTGAGATCCGATACTCATTAGTAAAATTATTCATGTGGATGATGCGGCAAATACAGTTACAGAGTCTTTGTCATTGATTATGAAGTATTGAAATGAAAATTCTAGATTTTTTAATAAACGAGAAAAGAAGTTTGATATACATAAATTTTACTACTCTCTGACTATAAAATTGAATTTTCGTTTGATATAGTAGTCATAAGTTAATGAAAATATTTTCAATATATTTATTTTATTCTATATAATATATATAAGAATGTACGTGTTATTTTATTGTATTGATATATGTTTATTTATTTAATAATTAATGGCACTTAACTTATACCAGTCAATATAAGGATACCTTCTGAAGCAATAATAAAACAAAAAAAAATATCACATTATATTAATATATATAATTTACTTATATATATTAATTAATATATATATATTATATATATATTAATATAATATATATAATATATATATATTATATATTTTATATATAATATATATAATAGTATATATATTATATATATATATTTATATTATATATATATATATATATATATATGTATATATATATAATATATATATATATTATATGTATATTTAATATATATATATATATTTATATATTAAATATATATAATTATATAATATATATATTATAGTAAAATATATATATATATTATATATATAATATAATAAACTAATTTATCTATCAGTTATATATAAGTTCATAAAGAATTAGATTTAATAAACTAACTCAAGTTTATGCTAGATCCTTATGGCATTGAGGTTCAAGCAAACAGCTTAGTAAGAGCTGATCTCATTCATTTATCTGTACACTCATGAATATATATTGGTGTGTGTGTTGTGTGTGGCTAGATCTAATCTGGGACGATCAATTATTGAGCTGATGAAGTTGTCTTCTGGGCAAATGACATTTTAAAAATCATAATAATAGGGCCGCTGAGTGCTCTTGGCGAATTGTGCGAAGTGATAAATAATTAGGGAGAAAATTGTCTAAAACACAACTCACAGTAGAACTAACCCCGTGGAATATTTTATTAATTCATTTGTGGGATTGTGTTAGTGTGGTGAATTTTCAGTTGCTAACTGTCAATATAACAGCTACAGAAGACATCTGTTGTCAGTATAGGCTATAAGGTGTCTAACTCGAAGCCTCGATGGAAAGGAATCCCATTTGATCAATCCTACCGTGTGGTGTTCCATCGGAATAATACACCTCTCACACAGTATGTATCGCGTGTTAAAAAGCTGGGGAAAAACCCTACAACCTAGCTCCTTAATCTCAAGATCCTAATTGTTGATGGATTAATTTTCAATACAAATAGCGAAGTGGAAAATACCGTCTCTGCTTCCTTTTCTTCCAAAACAAAAGATGTTTACAAGAAGAGTATTAAGCTGTCTTGAATAGTTTAAGGAAAATATTGGTAATGTAGACACCTATATTGATTGAATCTAATAAATGATATATTATTTGAAAATTTTTGCAGACGTATAGAAATCGAAAATTGTTTGGGTAAGACCTAAGTCTATTTAAAATTATAAGACCGTATTTACGGGTGCTTAAATTAATATTATAGCCTTAATTTAGCTTGCAGGAAAATAGACTTATAATTTAAGTTCAAAATATTGTTACCCAACTTCAAAATATTGTTTATTAGTGCTTACCACCATTTAAATACTTAAAGATTGTGAAAATATCAATTTAAAATTTAAGCGACTAACCCTGTGTTTTTTGAGAAGTTGTATACTTGGCTCTTACATTTATCATATATCAGCATATGTAAACTATTTATAATATAACTTATAAGAATAATTTAAAACATTTATTATTATTATTATTATATTAATTATTATTATTTTATATTTATTTTATCTGTCACTTTTTATTCACATATTCCATACTTCATATTAATTTATTAGTGCTTAATTCATGTATATATATATATTAATTAATTATTAATTATTTTTATCTTATAATAATAGATATTTATTGATTATTTATTTTTTTTTATTATTATTATACCTGCACTTCTTCTCTTCTTCCTCTATTTCATCTAGCTTCTCAAAGATTTCTGCTTCTTATCAAAATTTATAATGTCCATTTCCTTATTATTTTCATCTATCTTCGTTGTCATTTAATCTCACTTCACTTATTATTATTATTTATTATTATTATTATTATTTATTATTATCCTATTATTATCATTATTATTATTCTTTATTATTTGTTATAATTAAGTAGAAACCTTCTTATCTTTATCTTATTATTCACTGTCAATGTTTCTTCATTATTACTATTGTCTATCTATCGATATTTATTCTCTTCTTCTTCGTAATACATTATTATTTAGAATTATCTTTCATAAAGCCAGTCCTGAATAAGAAAAAAGGTGTGCATCCTCTTTGGCATATTTAATGCATTATTATTATTATTCACTTTATTTAAATATCAATATATATACATAAATTAGTGATTGATTCAATCTATATTATCTATATTAATCTACTCAATGTGTTTCTTTTACTTATTTCATATTGCATTATTATTATTTCCACTTATTGTGTAGGTATTATATTCATGACTAGTCTAATATCTGATTTCATTAATTATCTATTATTATTATTTACTATTCTTTAATAATACTACCTGCAATTTCATACACATTAGTGTCTTGATAAGGATTATGTTTATGGCGATTATCGCTGTAGCCACGATGAAGAGCGACACGGAGAGACTTGAACTCACAAATTACCATTTTTCACGAGCCTTGCATAACTTTCTACACACGATAAAAAATGCTAATATCGTTGAATTTTAATTTAAAATTGTATGGACAATGAACTAGGGTTACATTCAAACAGTGCCACTAATTATTTAATAGCGTCTTCACAATATTTTCTTATATTCGATTTATATACCATTATTACAACATTCACTACTTCCATTATCTCACGCTACATTAGTATGACTATAATATATACGAGTCTTTACGAAGCTAACTCAGCATATACACAACTACTCCTTCATATCTTTATCTAACTTACTACTTATCTATGGAGTTACTTCAATTTTCTATTCCAAACACATTGCGATATACTACTATGTCTTTACTACTACTACTACTCCAAGTATACACAAAAAACGCATGTATTTGATATAAACTTGTGTAATACACAAGCTACATAACAAACAGCGAAGAATTATTCACTATAGTTGAGTCTTATAACTACTTTAATAGGAAAGAATTATCAATCTAGTACGCCCCTGTACTGGAGTACTATTACCCTCATAATTTCTGGGTATGTATGATCTTGCATCATAAATTTATCTCTACACTCATTTAAGTATTATTGAGATTTTGGTAGGATATGTCATTATTCCAATATCTTAGAGTTTATATTATTATTATTATATTAATTTTATTTATATTAAAAGTTACTTATTATGAATTTATACATTATCATTAGTGTATTATTAATTATATTATTATGTGAATACATAATAATTCGATTATTGATCTGTATTTATTAAAATGATGTTGAATATGATCAATTCTACACTGACTGAATAGTTGGAACTACTGAAATCAATGATGAAACTCTACTACTACGTACTTGACTAGCTTTATCCTCTGACTCTACTTCATACTATCGAGGATTAGACGTAGTAGCTCATGTAACTGAACTTGACTACTGTCGATCTATTAAGTAGAGCGATATGTAGCTGAATAGACGTATGGATAAGCAATAATATAAGTAGAGTAATAAAGTTAAGTGATAAGATAATGTTAGATAAGAGTAATAAAATGATAATAATGCGTGGCGCAGAGTAGTACTAATTTAACTTACAATTGGAGAGAGTTATGCACAGTATTGATTAAAAGATTCATAAATAGATAAAGT
>JABUQX010018337.1:20000-27500 GCA_015478945.1 Trachelipus rathkii
GAGAGAGAGAGAAGAGAGAGAAGAGAGAGATGAGAGAGAGAGAGAGAGAGAGAGAGAGAGAGAGAGAGAGAGAGAGAGAGAGAGAGAGAGCAGTTTTCACCTCATCACATGTATTAAAAACCATCAAGCTGACTCTGTATGCTTTGGCATATGTTGTTATTAGATTGAAGTTGATCAGGAAAATAAGGAAATCGTGGGTGTTTCTCTCAAAGCAGGTTTTTTAATACTTTCAATGTAATCCTGACTATTAGGACCTGCATTATACTGATAGCACATCACGCCTTTCAGACTGTTCAAAACTTCAAAGTAGGTATCCCCCTCATTCCACGCAAGGCTGACAATAGAAGTTTATACTAAACATAACATTGCCAGTAAGCTTCTCAATGTGAATAGCACAAAAGAAACCCACCAAACCCACTCAACGAAACCTTTCTGGAATGGAAATTACATTTGGTGTGTACTTTTAGGGACTGTTTGCGTTGCTTAAATTCTGGTAGCTTTTAAATTTTTATCACCAGTTACTAATTTGACCAAAAATACCTAGACGTGTTCACAAGAGTCCAGAAAATGTTAAATATCTATTCATGCTTTGCTGTTGGCTCCTGTCATATCATAGAAATTCCATTTTGCAAGATTTATCAAATTTCGTAGTTGTTGCGGATAATAATGAATCGTTGAATGGTTTGATTTCAAGTTTTGGAAAAAAAATTTCAAACATTAAATCAACTATTTTTATCGATATCAGCTAAAAGCAGACCATCACTAAACTCAACTGAACTATTTTGTTCGTGAAACATCTTTTAAGTTGATGTTACCTTTTTTAAACCTTAGCTATCATCTTTAAGGATAGTCACTCCTGTTCCTATTTAATATTATTGTAAACAGGTTTTCTTATGTTTATTATAATATTAATAATAATAATAGTCTTTATTTTTAATTAATTAGTTAATTAGCATACCATGTTCTTCTTGCAATTTACTGCCAGCTATTATCTGGCAACGCACGATAGATCCAAACCTTTTTTTACTTCAAAATACGAGTTTTGGAATCCTTTTAGATTATCCTTAAATTAAACTTTAGAATTCTCACTGAAAATATTTTAAAGCTTAATCCTTTAGATTAATTGTATTGACTGACAAATTTCGGTTTCATCGGCATAGGATGTATACAAGTAATTTTTTTTTGTTGTTCTGCGGGACAACATGTTTTTTTATGATAATTCACACAAATTGATAATATATTTGATATCGGAGACGTCCAGACACATTCTCCCGTCCTTAATTGGTTTTATTCAACATCTTTTCTATCGATTTTAATCAGGTATTCAAATTCTTCCGCAGACTATAACTCTTAAAGATAAGTCATGAGCTCCACAGAAAATTATGGTCTCTATAATTACTGTAATATTTTTTTTATTTTCTTGCAATTGGTTTTTGAATCTGCTTGTCCTGCAGTATATAACGGTACTTCTTCTGTAAGATTTTAGCAGCTTGGAGCCAAAGCTATGACATACTGAGAGATTATAGCTTGGAATACTGTCAAAGAAGCTAGCGTTTTAAAAGCAAACATCTAGTAATGCAAAAATCATCTTTTTACAAAAAACCGGAAGTTGATCCAGATTGTCAATTATATAATCGTTTATAAATGCTAATTATATTATTGGCTACCCACAACATAACCTTTTTCATTTTTTTCTTACATTAATTAGATCACAAAAACAAACATATAAGGTTCATGTTTTTATTTCGCCAAGATTCTGCCCCCTCCCACACAAAACCATATTATATATATATTATTATTATATATATTTATTATATATAATCTTTATTAGTCTGATAAAAATAATATATAATGCAATTGCTAAATTTTCCTAATGGATTAAATATATTAAATATAATATAATAATATATATATCTATTATTTATATATATATTATATAATTATATATATATATCATATAATTATATTTTATAATAATATATATATATATAAAAATTATATATTATATATATTATCATTATATAATATATATATTTATATATATATAATATATATAAATATATATATATTATATATATATTATATATAGTTTATATATATTTATATATATATATATATAATATATATATATATTTAATCTATCTATATATATATATATATATTATATAGTTTATAGACTGAATATCCATTCAAATCAAAGAGTTGGAGATTGTAATGGCTCACATGTTTTCTTTTTTTTTTTTTTTTTTTTTTTTTTTTTAAAATAAATAGAAAAATCAACAAAATCACTCCAATAAAAAGCTGTAATAATATTTTTATTTAAATTTTTTGTTTTTTCAATTTAACAATAATTTAATATATTAATGTTCTATATGGTTTTGACTAAAATTTTATAATCAAACCATTTAATTTTAAACAACTTTTTTTACTTTCTTCATATATATTAATATATAATAATTATATATTATATATATAATATATTATATATATATATTATATAGCTATTATATTATATATATAATATAATATATATATATAATATATATTATATCTATATATATATATCATATATCTATATATATTATAATATATTATATATATATATATTATATATAATATTATATATATATATTATTATATATATATTATATTTATATTATTATTTACTATAATATATACTAATATTATTATATATTTATATATATATATATATATATATATATATATATATATATATATATATATATTAAGTATATCTAATAGTATCTATTATATACTATATAATATATATATATATATACTATATATTATATATATAATATTATATAAAGCGAAGCATTCATTCCAATTCTTTCTACTTAACTAAAGCTGATAAAACCTTGTTTTATCAGAAATTCTCGTTGTCTTCATATCCAGAAATTCGTGCTTTAATACATTTTATCCCGAAATGACAAAAAATCAACTCGTCGAGACCCCCACCCCCCTAAAAAAAAAAAAAAAAAAAAAAAAAAAAAAAAAAAAAAAATTTTCATTTAAAATAAAAATCTTTCAGGTTTCTCCACCTCGTACTCTTTCTGACATTTTACTATTTTAAAATGTCATTTCTAACTTTGCTTCTACCTCCCTCCCTCGCTCCCTCCCAAAACCCTCCGAAAACCCTCCCTCCTCTTGTATCTCTGTCGGTAATACTGCTTTCTTAACTTCTGCTAAAGCTAAATTGTTTGCTCAAACTTTTCCTTCTAATTCCACTTTGCACGATTCCAGATCTATTCCTGTTCTCCGGCTCCCTCTTGCTCATTGAAAGGTTATTTCTAACCTCCCTAAACTTAACACTAAGAAAGTTGACTATGCTGAGGTTATCCTTCTAGTAGTCCTCAAAAGTTGTGTATCTGAGCTTTCTCCCTGCTCTGCTAAACTGTTTTCTCACTGCCTATCAGTTTCAACCTTTCCTTTCTGCTGCGGAAGCGTGCATTCATCCATCCAGTGATGAAGATGCATTAGCTATATATGTGCCTTCAATTAAAGCACATTTTTTTATTACTTTTTTATTTGAAAAAACAAAAAACAAATAAACCAAAAAGAAAATGCTTTTTTTAATTAGTTTAAACCAAACAGCCTTGCCTCTAGTAAAGTGGCGAAACTAAAGGAACACTACTGTTAGAGTGATATATTGACCGTATATCAAGGATCAAGGGGAACCCCCCCTCACACACACACACATTCATTTTGGCTGAGGGACGCCATCAACCTTAGTTTCGCATCTTCTGTGGTGATAAATTTAAAAATGGGAAACTGACCATAAATTTAAAAATGGGGAAACTGACCTCTTCTCTCGCCTAAATATCTGTATTTACATTACTCACATCCACAACTGGAAAAATGAGTTTGATACTTACTCCAAAACTCCGGTAGCGCGACAGAGTCACAAGATGTAGGGTCTGAGTTCAATACCTCGTCTAATTTTCTAAAATTAGAAAGAAGCTTAAAATCAAGAGAATTTCTAGAATAAGAAGACAAGCTTATTTTCAGAAGATTTTCTATGATTATAAAATAAGATTAATATTAAGAGAATTTCTAGAATAAGAAACCAACTATTTAGAAAATTTTAATCTTATTGGTTTAAATATATTATATATAAGTATATATATATATACTATATTTATATATATTATATATTATATATATACTATATATATTCCTATATATAATATATATATATATATATATAATATAAATATATATTATATATATTATATATATATATTATATAATATATACTATATATATATATATTTATATATATATATATATATATGTATATATATATTATAAAATGTTTTATATTAATTATTATATATTATAATATATATATATATATATATATTATTATATAATATTTTATATTATAATATATATATATCTAGAGGCGACTCTCTAGTAACTTTTTATTACGCCTATATTCTTCTGCTCTCTCCATTCTCTCTCTTAGTCTTATATATATATATTAATATATATATATATACTATATTATTATAGTATATATTATATATAATACTATATTATATATATATATATATTATATATTATATATTATATATATACTATATATATATATATATATATTTCTGCTTTTTTCTTCTTTTCATGAGATTTTTTAGAATCAGCAATCAAGTTTATACTCAATAGATTTTCTAGATAAGAAATCAAGCTTATTTTCAGATTTTCTAGGATTTGTATCTAAGCTTAAAATCAAGAGAATTTCAAGAATGAGAACTATAGCTTATTTTCAAGAGATTTTCTAGAATTAGAAACCAATAATAATATCTAGATAATTTCTAGAAAAAGAAATTAGACTTACTGTGTTTCTAGAAGATTTTCTAGAAATAAAAACTATGCTTTAATATCAATCTCTCATATAGAATAAACAACCAAGCTTATTATCTAGATGTTATCTAGGATAAGAAATCAAGCTTATTATTAAGACTTTATCTAGATATAACAAGACACCAAGTTTATCTAGGAATGAGACACAGAAATGAGATGGAACATCACAAAATATTTTTGATTCTATATATGGCAAAAATATGATACATATACAGAAAATTATTAATATTATTATTATTATTATTATTATTATTATTATTATTATTATTATTATTATTATTATTATTATTAGTAGTAGTAGTAGTAGTAGTAGTAGTAGTAGTATTTATATTTATAATTAATTGTAATTTTTAATTTCTAAATAGAATATTTTAAATTAAAAGTTAAATTATTATTATTATTATTATTATTATTATTATTATTGTTATTATTATTATTATTATTATTATTATTATTATTATTATTATTATTATTATTATTATTATTATTATTATTATTATTATTATTATTATTAGTTGTAGTAGTAGTAGTTGTATTGTAAGCGGTTTTTTAATAATTTACTTCTCTTTCATTTTGAGTTTTATCTCTCTCTCTCTCTCTCTCTCTCTCTCTCTCTCTCTCTCTCTCTCTCTCTCTCTCTCTCTCTCTCTCTCTCTCTCTCTCTCTCTCTCTCTCTCTCTCTCTCTCTCGGAATGTCTAAGTATGCAAAGAATGTAACCAGTTTAAAATATATTTTAAATCATTGTTTTCACCTGCATTATATATATATATATATATATATATATATATATATATATATATATATATATATATATATATATATATATATATATAAATATATATACTCTATATATAAAATAAAAAAAAATATATATATATATATATATATATATATATATATATATATATATATATATATATATATATATATATATATATATATATATATATATATATAAAGAGCGTTTTGTGTGTGTCATTTCATTATTATTCTGTAATGGTTTAAAACCCCCCCCTCCTGGGGGGCAAGGCATTGTGGGTATAAGGATTAACGATGCTGGGGTGCCATGAACAAATTTGGGTAAAAGACTTCCTTCCACCCCATTTAATACGAATTAGATTTGAAGGCTTTTCCGTTTACCAGAATGTTCCAGACTTTACCAGTGGAATACTCGTAAGAATGAGCATAGCTCTTAAGTTTTCGGCCAGGACGCGCTAACGCAGCGCTTCTAACGCCTCGCTTCTAACGCCGCGCTTCTAACGCCGCGCTTCTAACGCCTCGCTTCTAACGCCGCGTTTCTAACGCCGCGCTTCTAACGCCTCGCTTCTAACGCCGCGCTTCTAACGCCTCGCTTCTAACGCCGCGCTTCTAACGCCGCGCTTCTAACGCCTCGCTTCTAAAGTCACCCTAACTTCAATTGAAAATATCGATGAATAATATATTGTTCCATCTGTCCGATCGCTTCGAACGCTCGAGCAGATGGAAATATGTATTATTCAACGACATATTCAACCGGCGTTAGCGCGGCGCTCCTAACGCCGCGTTTTAATTAAGCTCTCATATAGAAAGCTCGTTAGGATGAGACTATGTTGAAAGACAAGACGCTCTTTATCTCTCCTCAACGGTGGAAGTTTGTGACTAGCGAATTCATAAGAGTAATGTCTTTTGTATTAGTATAGTATAGTATAGTATAGTATAGTATAGTATAGTATAGTATAGTATAGTAATAGTATAGTATAGTAATGTCCTTTGTATTAGTATAGTATAGTATAGTATAGTGTAGTATAGTATAGTATAGTATAGTATAGTATAGTATAGTATAAAATTTAAAAGAGTAATGTCTTTTGTATTAGTATAGTATAGTATAGTATAGTATAGTATAGTATAGTATAGTATAGTATAGTATAGTATAGTATAGTATAGTATAGTATAGTATAGTATAGTATAGTATAGTATAGTATAGTATAGTATAGTATAGTATAGTATAGTATAGTATAGAATTCATAAGAGTAATGTCCTTTGTATTAGTATAGTATAGTATAGTATAGTATAGTATAGTATAGTATAGTATAGTATAGTATAGTATAGTATAGTATAGTATAGATCATAAAAGTAATGTCTTTTGTATTAGTATAGTATAGTATAGTATAGTATAGTATAGTATAGTATAGTATAGTATAGTATAGTATAGTATAGTATAGTATAGAATTCATAAGAGTAATGCCTTCTGTATTAGTATAGTATGGTATAGTATATTATAGTATAAGAAAAATTTAAAGAAGGTGAATACCATGTATAGGTGATCTCTCCTCAAAATGGGGGTTATGCGACTAAAGAATTCACAAGGAAGGTGTCTTTTGTAACAACAGTTTCTGAAAACCATGTTTTTAGAGGGTGAAGGCCATGTACAAAAGTGGTGGTGGAATTGGTAGAGCGACAGAGCCGCAAGGCAAGGGTCTAGGGTTCGATCCCCTCACCCGGATCTTAGGTAGTAATTACCTAGAGCAGTTCCCCCTCACGGAATAGGAACTTTTTATTTTAAAAAAAATGTCACAAGGGAATCCATAACGATAGGCTCTCTCTCTCTCTCTCTCTCTCTCTCTCTCTCTCTCTCT
>JABUQX010018337.1:30000-47500 GCA_015478945.1 Trachelipus rathkii
CAATGTCGATAAAAAAAATAAAAAAATTAAAAAAAATAAAATAAAAATAAACAAAAAAGAAAAAAAATAATAAAATAATTACGAAAATAAAAAAAAATAGTTTCTCTCTCCTCGATCCTAGTTGCTATTTAATTATTATTATTATTATTATTATTATTATTATTATTATTATTATTATTATTATTATTATTATTATTATTATTATTATTATTATTATTATTATTATTATTATTATTATTATTATTATTATTATTAATAAGAAATTACCGATTCTTTTAATATAGTCAGTTCCACCTCCAGCTCCAACTCCATCTCCTTTTCCCTCTCCAACACCAACTCCAATTTCAGTTCCAGCTCCAGTTCCAACTCCAGTTCCAGCTCCAGCTCCAGCTCCAACTCCATTTCAAGCTCCAGCTCCATCTTTATCTATGTTCTAGCTCCAGCTTCAGTTTCAACTCCAGCTTCAGTTCCAGCTCCAGCCCCAACTCCATTTCAAGCTCCATTTCCATCTATGTTCTAGCTCCAGCTCCAGTTTCAATTCCAGCTTCAGTTCCAGCTCTAGCTCCAGTTCCTTCTCCAACTCCAGTCCCAGCTCCATCTTAAGTTCTAGTTTTAGCTCCAGATCCAGCTCCAATTTGAACTCTGGTTTCAACTCCAGTCATAGCTCCAGCTCTAGCTTAATCCCCAGCTTTAGTCCCAACTCCAGTTCCAGATCCAGTTTCTGTTTCAGCTCAAATTCCAGATCCGGCTCCAGTTAAAAGCTCCAGCTCCAGTTCCAGCTCCATTTCATGCTCCAACTCCATTTCTAGCTTCAACTTCAGCTCCAGTTCAATTACCGTATTTTAAAATTATCATGTTCCGGCTCCAGCTCAAGTTTAGGAACCCCATTATTTTATAGTTAAAAAAAAAATTACTGACTAAGTTTTCAACCCAAAATATTTTTGCTCCGGCTCCGGCTCCGGCTTCGGTACCGGCTCCGGTACCGCAGATCTAGAAACAACTAATTTCAATTTCAATTTCTGAAAAAAAGTTAAAATCGGTAAGGCAGAAAAAAAAAGTTTTCATTCCAAACTTTTTTTAATATTTTTTCATTCAAATCGGTATTGCTTTTTTTATATATAGAAAACATACATTTGAAATCTATCAAATTTTGGACTAACGGAAAGTAGCAGAATTCAGGAGTAGCAGAACGTAAAATAGTAGCAGTGCTCAGAAGTAGCAGAACTTAAAATAGTAGCAGTGTCCAGAAGTAGCAGAACGTAAAATAGTAGCAGTCTCCAGAAGTAGCAGAACTTAAAAAAATAGAAAAGCCCAGAAATAGAAGAACTTTAAAAAGTAGCAGAGTTCAGATGGAGCAGAACTTTAAAAAGTAGCAATGCTCAGAAATAACAAAACTTAAAATAGTACCGTACCCAGAAGTAACAGAACTTAAAAAATACCAGTGCTCAGAAGTGACAGAACTTTAAATAGTAGAAGAGCACAGAAGTAACAGAATTAAAAGAGGTAGCAGTGCCCGAAAGTAACAGAACTTAAAAAAATAGAAGAGTCCTGAAGTAAAAGAACTTTTAAAAGTAGCAATGGCCAGAAATAGCAGAACTTAAAAGAGTATCAGAGCTCAGAAGTAGTAGAACTTAAAATGTAGCAGTGCTCAAACGTAACAAAACTAAAATAGTAGCAGTGCCCAGAAGTAGCAGAACTTTAAATAGCAGAATAGCCCAGAGGTAGCAGAGCATAAAAAAGTATGTTCAGAAGTAGGAGAACTTTAATAGTAGCAGAACTTATAAAATTCTTTTGCACTTCCATCAACTAAATAAACAGTAAGATTTGTTGGAATTAAAGGCTATACATGTGCAGAGAGTGGGAATAAATTTAGGTTATGAAAATACTCTTCCCTCAACAGCTTAAAACTTAAAATAATTGCGCTGAATCTTTCACTCGAAAAGATAATAATCTAATATTGCGATTATTTTTCCAATATTATTATATTTTTCTAAAATTGCAAATTACTCCCATAAAGCGACTTTTTACCAAAATTGCGACATTTCTCCAAAAAAGAGACTTTTTACTAAAATTGCGACATTTCCCCCAAAAAGCGACATTTTTTCAAAAAAGAATCTATTACCAAAGAAATTCGTCTAAAATAACTGATCTTGAATTCGATTCTGATCTGGCACCGAACACTGCCATGATTCCGCCTCTGACTCACCGAACCTCTCATTCAGATTCAGATTTCATGACCGTGCTTTTAACAGAGTTCTTCCGATCAGCATCGTAAAGCTGGAACAGGAGTCGGAGGTGGAGCCGGAGCAGGAGTTGGAGGAGGAGCCGGAGCAAAATATTTTAAAATGATGGAATAAGAGCCTAAGCCTGAGTGAAGATTTTCAATGTTAAAAAACTTTAACAAATGTTACCTACTTTCGAGTCTATTAAGTTAAAAACAGAAGTTTTACGTAGCTCAGAGGTAACACGCTGAGCTTCTACTCTTTATACCATGGTTCGAATCCTGGTGGATCGGGAAAGGAAAGTCAAATCAGAGTTGTGTGTGCTTATTACCAATGTTATGATTATATATATATATATATATATATATATATATATATATATATTATAATTATTATATATTATATATATGTAGATATATATATAATTGATATATATATTATATATCTAATTATTTTATAATATATATATCTATATATATTATATATATATATTATATATAATATATAATATATTAATATATTATTTTATAATATATATAATATATATAATATATATTATATAGATAATATTATATTAATTAATATAATAATATATATATATTATAATTATATATAATATATATTATAATTAATAATTATATATATATAAATTAATAATAATTATAATATATATATTATATTTATATATATATTAATATATATATATAATATTATATATATATTATAATAATATATAAATATATTATATATATATTATATATATTAATATAATATATATATATATATTATATTATTTATAATATATAATATATATAATATTATATTATTAATATATAATATATATATATATATAATATATTAATATTATATATATACTCTATATTTCCTCACGGAAGGACGTACTCAATTACTGTCAATGACCTGCATGAGCAAGCTATCTTATCTCACAGACGGTCACCTCTCTACATGCTACTGTTCCTCTTCTCTCTTCAGCGCTACTCTCTCTATATATATACTATTGTGCTGAATCTTATCTCTCAAGAATAGTCCTTACACCGATTCGCCTATTCTCTACTATCGTATCTATCTGCCTATATTCATGGTGATCCATTCCATCTTCTTTATCGGCATTCTACCTTATATGCTTATACCAATATCTCTATCTCCAGTATTATCCCTAACCTAATACTCAAATCTCTATAACCCTAATATCTCACATATACTTCACAGTGTCATCCTGTCTTACACCTATATATATATTCTTCTAATAACATATTCACATTCCTTAATTCTGTACCTCTCACCTATACTTCCAATCAATTAGTTTTTTAATATCCTCATCTATCGCTACTTCAGTGATTCTACTCTCCTCTATCTATCTAAAGTATGTATGTCCAATGTATATCCGCTACGTACAAGCAGTGTGGGTAGTACAGTAATGGTACTGTTTTAAAAATATATACTTATATCTTAACACTCATATAAGATGTATTTATGTACTTTCATATTGAGGGGTATATATATATATATATATATATATATATTATATATATACCGCTTTCATAACTATCCATACTATTCCATTTTATATCGCACATAATCTTCTTACTCTATATACATATCTATCCATCCCTTTACTAGTTAATACATATATTCACTCTCGTAAAGATAATGCAGGTATTTACTATATATAGCCTTCACACTCTCCTCCTCAAGATAATCATATATCTACATCCCTCTATCTATCTATATATATAATGATATATATAAATATATATATATATATATATATATATATACTATATATATTATATACTTACCGGTTTACTTTGTTTAAATATCTTCATGTATTCATGTATGTTTCATCTTCATCCTGCTTACTCACAAGTCCTCAGTATATCAACTCACAACACTACACTACCAATATCTCGAATCGCTTCACCTCTACTCGCATCCAACATGCCATGATCGTTCACCGATAATAGCCATTTAATATCTTACAAATCATCTACAAGTCTCCTCTTCACTTTCCGTATCATACTAACCTATACGGTCTAAATATAATATATATACAGGCCAAATAAGTATGGGTATTAAATAACAGTAATAATTCATCTTCCCTGTCAATAGTCATCGCTTCTTGTTCACTCCGTCATATGACATACTTTTGTACTACTAACAAAATATATTTATGGTGGGAGCCATTCCGCGTCACAAGAGCTGTAGATAGACGATCTACGTGTACACAGAGAGACATTAAGTCCAACTACATATACTTATATCATAGTCAGACCTTCTAGTTCTAAGGTAGGCCACTTTCCATAGACAACTTCCAATAACCTTCGTAGCACTCCATAGGCTTTCTCGACAGAGACTATTCTCATTGAGACATAAATGGTTAACGACGGTACCATTCTGAGGCGAGAGACTGACACCTATAGTTGGTCAGATCAAGAGGAATTAGATATGATTAACAAGGAAGAGTCGTGCCTAAGACCATATTTGGGACAAAATCGCCAGCATCACTTGCCTCGGAACCATTCTCCGTGTGAAAAGAGGTCGTGCGTTCCCTTCCTCCTTCCTATAAACACACGACACACATCACAACTCCTCGCGAAACTCGAGCACTCACACATCACTTCTTCAGACGTCTCCCTCTCGCCATACTACTCCACTACGTAACATTTGTCGATCAGATGGTTCCATCAGTCGAGATATCCCTGGCCCTAAGCTACCCACGGACCTATACAATACCTCACATCATCTCTCTTTCATACACATATAGAGCGAGCACTTCCACTCGCACGCCATGTCCCACTTCCGGCACCTTCCTCTCCACAACACTTGTTTCATCACACACACGACATCGCACATCACACCACTTCCTCTCAGCTCCTCTCCCCCTCCAACCCAAACTCCACAAGCCACCCATCCTCTCCGGTTCTATCAACCTTCGCGTCTAGGCCCTTCTTTATTCGCCTATATATATACTCAATTATATATACTATATATATATAATATCATATATATATATATATTAATAGTAGTATATATATCTATTATAATATATATATATTTAATAGGTATATTATATATATATATTAATATATTACATTATAGATATATATAATATAATATATATATTAAAGATAATATAATAATTAGATACTATTATATAATATATATATATATATATATATTAATCTATTAATATTCATATTATATATATATTAAATATTTAAAATATACTATATATATATACCATATATATTTATGTCAGCAAATGAATTAAAATGAGCTTATAAACATTTAACTAAATAAAAAAGTATAATTTCTAATATTTCCCATTTTTGTTTTCACTCGAAAATGCAATTTATTGTGATTTGTTTTTTTTTGAAAAACCATTTTGTTAAAATAGCGGGTTTTTTCAAATGTTTTTTTTTATTATATATATATATATATATAATATTTATCTATTATATAAAATATAATACTTATGTATATAAGTATAGAGAGAGAGTATTTACTAATATCTCTTATTTATATTATAAGACTATATAGTAATATATATATATTATATATATATATAATTAATATATATATATATATATAATTATATATATCTATATATTCAACAAATAAATTAAATGGAGCTTATAAACACATTTCACTAAGAAAAAGAGTAAATCTAATATTTTTAACATACTAGGGTAGCAGATAAAGTGCTACCAAGAATTATCCCAGTCATTTTAGTTTGACTGAGATTAATAGACTATATATGGCAGTTGCCATGGCAAGTACGCGGAGTATGAAAGCTAAAGTAAGTCAAACCAAAGACTGCAGGAAAAAAAAGAGAACAATAAGATACCACAGTGGAAATATAGATCATACAAACGGAATGTAAAGTAAGCTCTAAGACAGGTATCGATATAGATGCTTTACGACGTGGATGATAAATCAAACAACAATAAAAGAAGAGTAAATAAATATATTAAGTCGAGAGAAAAGCACAGTGTCAGAGTACCAATCTACTGCGACTCCATTAGGTATAGTAGGGAATTGTTCAATAATTAACAAGGGCTAATAGTATTAAAAAGATATGAAGATGAGAGATAAATGAAGAAAAAAACAAAAATCAAATGTTTAAACGAGAGGAATCAGTTAGGAAAGGTTTAGAAACGTACGAACATTTATTCCATCAAAGTATCAAACCCTCCTCCAAAAGAAGAAGTGGAAAGACTCTGGAAAGGATTTTATGAAGATGAAAGAATGTTTAACAATCAAGCAGAATGGCTAGAACAAATAAAGAATACACCCTGGCGATCCCGGTACTCTCATATGGTTTTGGAATTATCGACTGGATGCAGGAAGACTTAAACAAACTGGATGTTATGACCGGGAAAATGCTGCACGCACACAAGATAACCTATAAAAATCAATGTGTGCCACGGAAACATGTATCCAGAAAAAAAGGAGGAATGGGAGTACCCACAATAGATACAATATACAAAGTTGAAATAATAGGAATTTGGAAGTTTTTGAAGGGCAAAGATGAAAGATTCATTGGATGGGTATATGAGCATGAAAGCTTCAAACCTTCATCAACTTCAATTATTAAAAAATTGAATGACTATATAAGAGATGTGAGAATTGATGAAGAAGTAAGAAACAATGAAAGTTTTCAGAGAAAAATAAAGAATGGTAAGATAATATACAAAGAGAATAGAGAAGAAGCAAACCTGGAACAATGGAAGAATCACATTTGCGAAACACCATAAAAACATACTGGATGAGCCATTCGTTGACACTTACAAATCAAATGAGGTGATGATAAAGGATGGCAAGAAATGAACAAAGACACACACTACACACCGACAAGACACATCACACACACACACTTGGTCAAACACACAGCCATAGAGGGCAAAACGAACACACACACAATGTAGAATGTGCATGAAATAGTCGAATCGGTCATGTCACATTATTATCGACATCCGCACGAGCCTTCGACTCGTTCGAGCGGCTCAATATCACTGAAGAACACAAACAGCATATATGCAGAATTGATGCATTTCAGGACTCTAAATGTAGAAAATTTGACAGAGTAAATACAGGTAACCACTGGGAACATACCCCCGAATAAAAAAGAAAAATAATTAGTCCTTAAAATTCTTACATGATGATTTGAGACAATATCCAACACGACCTGCCCACCAGTCACTCATAATAAACACAGATATAGTATCCATATCAAAACTGAGAAACAAATGAGCTGTGATCATAGATGCGTCGAGTCCCCGTGAGAATGGAGGCGTCTCAGCCTACGAAAGAGGAAAAAGAATTAAAATAGTCAGAGAATATAGTAACGAACTCAGAAGAATATGGAATGTAGACATCATTGAAATAGTTCCAGTTATTGTGGGTTGTCACAGGATATATATAATTATATAATATAATATATATAAAAGTATCTTAATATAATAATAGTATATATCAGTATAAGTATAATATTAATATAGATATAAAAATATATATATATATAAGATATAATATAAATATAATATTATATTAATATATATATATATAATATATTATTATATATATATATATAAATATATACAATATATGATGTGTACTCTTCAAATAAAATTACTACATGATATTAAAGACCTTACTTTAATGAGACTCCTTTTAGTTCAGGTATAAAGATTCAAACAGAGCTTAATATAACTTCTTTATTAATGTAATTCAACATTTTATAAAGAAACATATAGATGATCAATTAAGATAATGGGGTAGGACCTACTTTTCCGCTCTTACCTTTGCTTAAATAATATATATAAATACATAAAAGAAACTTAATATCTTAACTGATTTAGCAATACTGATTAGAATATTCAGAAAGGTCAATTTTAAACTTATAAATGTTTTTTTACACACTTATGAACAATATTCAACAATTTCTACACGTTTATTTTTACTTTATAAATTTTGATACTGCTCATTTTAATGTAATTGACTAAATCTCCAACATTTTATTATTTAATATAAAGTACATCACAGAATAAATCTTTGTTTCACTGAGCTACTGAAAAAAAAAAAAAATAAAAAAACAACTAAATACTATAATAAAAAAAATAAAGATTTTTTCTTAATTAAACTTACAGGAACTCTTAGCGTTAAGAAAGAGAGCCAAACTTCTAATTAGGATTCTGATGTTCACCTGGATACATTCAACCTAAAACGTTAAAAAAAGAGAGTCAATGATATATATATATAATAAATATACTAAATATATATATATAGTATACTAGAGTTCCTGATAGATACATATAATAATATAGTAATAATTATTATATAATATATTATAATATATATAAATATATATATATAATATATATACATATATATAATATATTATTTTATGGTCGAAAGAGTGCGTCGAGTGACTGAAAGGACTTTGATTAGGTGAAGAACAAGAGGCGTTACTAGATGGTAGAGAATGTGGTGGATAAATCTTTACATTGAAACAATGATGAGAAAAGAGGGAGAAGAAGAATATATTGTAATTTTAAGGTTTATGGATTTAACAACAGGCGGATGAGTAGAGTTAATAGGGAACTTTATGGCAGGTATTGTGATATATGGTGTTGAGACCGTAAGGCTTCTGAATGGAATCAAAAAGTAATGTATGACGATAGTGAAAGCGTGTGTAAGAATAAATGGTGTCAAAGGTGATTGGTTTAGGATTAATAGCGGAGCTGAGGACAGGGTTGTCGTACCTGCTCCTTGGTAGATATTCAATTATGTATATTGATGGGGTTATGAAAGAAAGTTCGAGGTGGGGATGGCAGGAATGGTGTTAGAATGATGGAGATATGGAGCCTGAGTGGAGGTGCCCTACCTACTTATATGCCGGATGAATTTGGTTCTGTGTGGGCGAAATCTGGAAGAGAGTTTGAGAGGATTGGAGAGAGATTTGGCAGGTGTAAAAAGAGGGGTTTGAAGTAAACGTAGATAAGAGTCAGGTTATGGTGTGAGTGAGGACAAGTCCTCAGTGTGAAGTTATGTTTAATGGTGAGCAACTGAACAAGTGTCTGAGTTAAATATTAGGGTATGTTTTGGATGAGAAAGGAACGGATATGATGCAGAGTGGTAGTAGGAAAGTTGTGAAGGCAGGAAGGTGGCTGGTGCAATTAAGATCGTTGGTGAATGTTTAAAGGGACTAATCTTTTTTTTCTGAGAGTGACAGCTATGAATGTATGTCTTTAACAGTGAGTGTATGTATGTTGCCTGTGTTATTGTATGGATAGTGAGACTATGGTCTGGATAATAAGAAGTATAGATCTAAAGTTCAATGTGGTTCAGATGGATCAATCTTAGGGCATGCTCGGTGTGAGAAGAATTAATCAAATGAGGGAACTGGATACTTTATTAAGATTCAGAAAGCATGTGGTGGTGTGGAGAAAGGTAAATGAGAGAATAGAATTGAAATCATGTGGAGAATGTGGTATTGGTCATGAAAGTGGAGAGGATGAAAATGATATTAACGGTATAGGTTGTAAGAGGCGGATGTATAGTGCGAGTGTGGTTGGGAAACCGACCGGCTGGGAGATACGAAGAGAAAGTGGATTGAGGTCGGTGAACCGAATGGTCTGAAGGAACGAAAGACGAAAAGAGAAGTGTATCCGCAAGTTAGGAGTGCGCGAGAGCATTTGAGAGAGACGGTGATCATGAGTTTACAGGAAGCCTATCGAGAGAATGAGGAGAGAGAGTCGTGGATAGCGCATAGGTGTGAAGTAATTGGTGAAGCTGCGCCGGAAAAGCAGACACTCGGGCTCGAATGTGTGTAGAGAGAAGCCTCTTGAGAATAATGGAGACTGCATCTAGCATCAAATGAAAAGTGAGGAGTGTAAGTGGACCAATATCAGAGATTTGCGATCTGAAACATAGAATTACCATAAGTCAAGTGGCGGATGGAGATTCAAAGGTTTGTATCATAGAATTACTCCTGTAGATGCCTTGTAAAGGGCAGAGAGCGTTAAATAACTTGACATAGAATATATTACATGAGAAGGGGCAGAGTAAGAAGGAGAGAGCAACTTGAGGAGACTTACAATTATCATACAAACGAGAGAGTAGTATAATGCAGTGCTCATCTATAAAAACATAAAAAGATAAAAATTAATAAATATTATACACAAAGAAAATACACGAAACAACGATTTCTACACTGAGCAGTTGTTTGGTACATACCCGTTAGAGTACCCAATTGATATGGTCTCTATTGAAGGAAAAACAAGGAAGAATAAAGAAAGCAAGAAAGATAGAATATAGACAGTCACATTATCATTTGATACGATTATTTGAGTACTGAGTACTAGCTTAATCAATAGGGGTATTATGAGTTTTAATTCATATAAGTACGTAAAGAAATAGATGAGTTCGTAGTAAGAATAATTCATCCCCAGTCTTTCTATAGGAATACCTTTCTCTCTTACTCTACGAAATCAGTACTCAAATACGACCATATATAGATGATAACTAGATATGGATATAATACGTAGACAAGTATGAATCAAATTTCTAGTCACACCAGATACACAAAGTGAAAGACCTTACTCTTTTCTTCAGGATTCTAGGTTATATATTAATGTATATATTAAATATATTATATATATATATATATATATATATATATATATATATATATATATATAATATTTATATATATATATCCTGCAAAGGGGATAAAGCACGTTAAAAGATAGTTTATATAATATATATATATATATATATATATATATCTATATATTATATAGTATATATAAATATATATATATATATATATATATATATATATAAATATACTATCATCTAATATTAGTATATATAGAAATAAAAATATTTAAATATGTTTCCTTAAAATAAAATAATTTTTGAATATTATAGTTTTATTAGGATTGATACAAAACAAAAAAAGAGTAGAGTGGTATTTATTATATTCATAGCAATGCTGGATATATTACATTAACATTATATATATATATTATCTATATTATATATATATATATATAATATATAATATATATATATATATATATATATATAATATCTTATAAATTAATTATATATATATATATTAGTACTCTAGCGTTGAGATGATTTAGAAATGGTGAGCAGCATGGTAACATAGATAGTCTGATGAGTTTAAATATTTATAGGAGGTATTAGATGTTTATATGAGGATGAGAAGTAATAGGAACGGATAGCTAGCAGAGTGTAGTATTATATATATTGATGAATGGCAGGTAATGAGTGGCTGAGTGTAATTAAAATCATTATGGTATGTAATGTATATAATGAGAACTATAGTACTTAGTGAGTGAGCGCTTAAAGGTCTTGAGCAGAGGAGTATATGTATTGTTACTATACTGTGTTAGTGCTGATAGAAGCAACGAGACAATGTCGAGCTTGGAATAGCGACATTATATCTGGATTGACGAAAATCTATAAAGATCGAAAATGTACTAAGAGTGGTCATCATTATTGGTACCTAATGCATTAGGTTGGAATTTGACAGTCATCAGTGATTGAGAAGAATTGATTAATATTAGAAGAGTAATATGCTAACGTATTAGTAAGTAAGTTTGGTGTGGTGTGAAGAGGGTAACGAGAGAAAAATGAAAGTATATAGAGATGGATTTGTAGTCAATGTGTGAGTAATAGGCATGTATAATAGTCGGTTGGTATATCTAGCGGTATTATGTATAGTGAGTTGAGTATGTGGTTGAGAGAACGAATACCGCTTGAGGAGACCGAAAGAATATCATGAGATGTAGTAATGAGTCAGTATAAAGGAATGTAGTACCAAGTAATAGTAGCAACTATGTGAGTTTGGCAGAGCAGATAGTAACCGGTGTATGATAGTGAATAGAGAATAGGCGAGTGTTTAGTATATAATAGGGGTATAATGATGATAGTTGGGTCCACACCATGGGCACCAGTGAGATGAACGCTATATATATCACTTATACGACTTTAACCATATATGAGTAATACCGTCCTGCTCACGGTGCGCTGCTATGAACGTCTAGATAGGGAGGCCGTACGAGTCACATTTATTCTCGAAAACCGTACGAGACGTTCTTACTAAACACAAGGTAAAGAGCATTAGCTATTGAGAAGGCGGGCGGCGCCTATATAGTTAGTCTTGCGCGAGATAATGCCACCTTATATAACAGAGGAAATATAATAACACAAATAATAAAATAATAAAAAAAACAATTATTCGCTTATAATTATCTAGAATAGCGTTGTCCAGCGAACAAGAATCACAATTTTATGGAACTCCGCTCAAACATTGGGCATGAGAAAGAAGATAGTAAAAAAGAAAGAATAGAAAGAATAATAAAAAAATATTATATTAGTTAATACAATATTAGCAATATGAATTAGAAAGGCCTAAATTTAGAGGTACTTATTATTTAATTGGTTAATTACACGTTAAATAATAAATATAGTACCTTTATCTATTAAATTTTGCTTATTTATTTTTATATTTAACTATATAAGAATACTATACTATATGACTCATAGGGATAATTATATAATATATATATATATATATCTATATATTTTTTTTTTTTGAGTCAGTGTACAGGGCCCACCACGGCGCTCACAAAGCGGGCACACTGGGTTGAAAAAAATCAACACCATGGGCGGGTCCTGGATCTTACATATTTCAAATAACGTCAAAAAAAGATTTAAATAGAGAAAACGAAATAATCAAGCGTCACTTAAAGAATAAACAAAAAACTAACAAAAGTGGATCCCTTGCAAGGTATAAAGTCCTATTCATTTACATACAAAATCAACTATATGGAGAATATTCACTTCTTGTTAGAAACAAGAAAATAAGCATTAACTACTAAAAGTGGAAGAATTCGGATAAGAATGGGATAATCCTTTTGGATAGGTTGTTATGATCGTAAAGTAGGGAAAATGACGGCGTGCGAATAGCGTCCCGCTGGGAAACAATCAATGAAGAATATGGCGACAAGATGCGGGGTAATGACTTCCGACAAAATTTGCAAAATGGAGGGGGGTTCCGTAACATATAGTTGACTGTGAGTGATATTAGTATGGCCAAAACGGAGGCGTGCAAGTAATCACTCGTGTAGCGTTTTCATCGGTGGGAGGATGACCACTCCCCGATGATCGGCTTTAAATTTCTAAGTTTCGCCTCCTCTCCTGACTCATTCGTCCAGCACTCTGCCAATAAGGATCGAAAAACTTGTCGGAGAGTCAGATAGTAATCGTGTTGATTGGAGTAGCCTTGTCGATGGCATCCGGGAGGTACTCTGGAACAACTCCGAAATGAGGAGGTGGCCATTTTGGGCCTCTCTGTCAGCGCTTTCATTGCAGTTACCCCCACATGAGAAGGGGTCCAACATAAAAATAATTTGTTTCTTGCGGAAATGGGAGGCAAGCCGAAGAAATGCTGCACAGCAGATACGCATTGTTATTTTTTAGAATAAGGGGTTTTAAGCGCTTTGAGCGCGCGGCGAATCTGAATAAATGAACATGAGTGGTATCTTGGTTAAGGATCAGAATTCGAGAAAGCGCAATCATTATAGCCATTTAATTCTGCTGTAAGAATTGAAAGCGCGAGGGGGGAGGGTATGGGAAAGGTTGCGATCAGGAAAGACATCAGATGCGCCCACACGGTTCCCGGTTTTAGAGCCATCAGTAAATACTGGGGTGAACTCATCATGGAACTGTGGAATGAGACAAGAATGATGCCTTTAACAGGGCAGCAGAATGGCTTGATTTTTCAGAGAGAGGTCAGAGCCAAGCAAATGGTGGGAGCGGGGAACAACCCAAGGTGTGTATCCTTCATCGAATGAGAAAGGCAGCACCTTTGCAAAGGGATGTTAAGGAAAATAAGGATGTTATGAACCGTGTTCGCAAATGGCCAGTAATTAGGATTCTGAGGCACCTCCTGCAGAATCGGTGTCAGGGCAGACGGTTCATTTGGGGGTTTGAAAGAAGGTAACTTGTGCACATGATGTATTTCTTTCGAAGAGAGAGTGGCATCACATTGGCTTCAACTTCAAGGCTTACTCGAGGGGACGATCGGAAGGCTCCAGTGGAAGATACGGACCGCCTCGTTTTGTATGGGATCACAGATTCAGTAGAGTAGGGGAGGCCTGACCATATACTACACAGCCATAGTCCAAGCTTCGATCGAACTAGGCACGATATATAGACGTAAAAGGGACTTGCGATGAAGCACGCAAAGATTTTGAGGCGAGATGACGGTAACAGGTCAAGAGCGCGATGACAAAGTTGTTTTTATGTATTTAATAGGCGGTGCGTATGTAAGTGGTCGTCGTAGGAATGAGCCGCCTAGAAATTTGAACACTTGAAGTTACAGGAATGGCGAAACCATAAAAGGTTAGGTTCGCTGGACACAGGTGGCGCAACTTGCTTCGAGAATGTTCCGCGGTGTCTCTTTCTGTGTTCTGCACAGAGGGAACTAGGCTGGCGCTGAAGGGGATCTTATTATGGTGCCAGGAGACACACCATGGTACCGAGCGCAGGGTCTCCGAGGATACACCCCGCTCTTCTATGGGATTGATAGAGGCGTGTATTCCGCGGTGGCGATAACTACCGAGTCTCGACAGTCTTGCCGCTACGGGGTTACGAGGGAAAACGAGGCCCTTCCGGCGCATGACCTGTGTCCCTATACTGAAATCCGGCTTCGAAGAGCACCCCTAGAGATCTGACCGAGAGCTGATAATAAGACCTAGTATTACAATTAAGACCGACGCATGGTGTTAATAGAACTAGAGTGCAACAATGTCAATCTCAAGAACTCCAACCAGCAAACCAGTAAGTAATACATACGCTCACACATCATCTTACCTGTTTAATTTTTTTTTGTGATATGTTTAATTTTAAAATGAGATAATATTTTAACAAAGAATACTCTCAATAACAGAAACTGTGAATAGTGTTTGTCCCTTTTCAATAAAAAAAAATAAAAACAAAAATTCACAGCAACATATACAAAAAAAAAAAAAGAAGTAAAGAAAAAAAAAAAGATCTTCCAAATGACGGCCGAATAACCAGAAGCTTAGTCCCTGCTTTAATTATATATGGGGGATGGGTAAGAAACAAAAACTCCACCACCATTGAGACCTCATTAAAGACAAGTTAAGTAAAAACGCTTTACTCTAAATATTGATGAAACTCAAGAAGAGATAGATATATTGAATTATGAAGACACACGGATTCAAAAACACGTTATAGACTGTTACTCATCGAAGTAGTGACTTAACTTAAAAATTGGAGGCGAGAACAAGTCGAGTTATCTATAACAAACTAAAAAGTCAAGTCGCCTCTAAGAGTTAAGCTACAAATAATATTGCCTGTCTATCTCAAAGCTTATCCATTCTCAATTAAGGGTATTATTTTCGTACATTGAATAGTAATTTTTGTAGTATTAATAAAATTTAATCTTATATTAATATTTTGATTTTTCATTAAAAAAATTAAGTTAAATGTTATTTAGCTGCATAGGTATAATAATATAGAATAATGGACAATACAGATGTATACTTATCTTATTTATGTATTTACTTATGATATTATAAAAAAGAAATCTTGTGTATATTTAAATACACGTTTACACTTTGTAAGTGAGGAGGTGGGAATCCCCCATCCTTCGGTACTCTTATCCCCCAAAATCGGGTAGGGGAAGGAGGTGAATATGTGAAACGAAACAAAGATGCTTGTAAACGACGGCTTGTTATGAGAAAGTGTCCGTAGTAAAAAAAATCCTTCTTTTTATTATAGAAAGAAAATTGTAAACTTGGTATTTTAGAGAATATTAATATTTTTATTATTTTATAAAATATCTATTTTGTTAAAGAAACCTTAGAAGTATGTGGGTATAGTTTAAATTAATAGCAATTACACTGGAGATCTCTAATTTAATAAAAATTATAATGTATTTTATTATATTAAGTATGATAATTAATATAGGATGTTCTAGGTTCCTCTGATGAAAAATTTATTATTAATTAAAAGTAACATAATTAGTTTTATTATCGAATTTATCCTAAAGCCTAATTGTAAGATATCTGTCTTGATTAAATTTTTCTTTATGAATTAAGGAATAGGTGTACGGCCTGCAGTGGATATGGCTTTTTCATGAATTAATGTGAATTCATAGTTTAAAATTTAGACTGAAAATAACGAGAAGAATAATAACTATGGTGGTACCGACTAAGTGGGAGAAAAGCCTATATGGAGTACCTCTTGTTGTCCTTACTTATGGACTTGTCAATCCGAGAGGGTGCAGGTCCTAACGGCAGGAGATTATATTGGCTGTTATAAACAATACATTAAAAAAGTAAAATAAAAAAAAAAAAAAAAAAGAGAGAAATTGGAGTGCAACTAAAAATGAAATAAATTCTAACATACGGAATATTGTTGCCTTAAGACTTTAAATTTTTTTAAAAAATCGTACTTTTTTTTTCAGAATTGATTAAGGGCTGGGTATTCTTGACTTAGCCGGGGATGCACCATATGTACCTAAGTATAAGTTCTAATTATAAATAATGCTTTATTCATAATCTTTATGTATATTATTTATTGTTAAAGCTGGACTTTCTTTGTGAAGGACAGTTAAAGTTTATTATGATAGGATATAAGAAACAAAGCATCAATCGTTATGTGTATTTTGAGTGTGTTACGGTAAAGTTTTTCTTAACATCTTTGTAAAGTCGCACAGTAATTGATAGTTGTTCACTTATTTGTATGTTATATTAATATTAAACTTGAAGCATAGCCATAAGAGTTATTTTCTCTCATCACTACGACGATATCTGAAGCCAAAAAGGAGAGAGGAAAGCCAGTATAGATGAGGCCCGACATCAGAGCAGTTTACCAAAGTGTCCCGGGCATCGCCCCGGCACGGCAAAACTACATTTAATTAATTTGAATAAAATTAAAGGTGTTAGATTTTATTATTATGTTCTTTAATAAGATTTTTTACAGTTCAACTCTTATGAACATAGTACGACATAAGTTGTAATTCACTACAGTGAAATAAAAAGAATAAAATTAAGAAACGTAGAACGGTGAAGGAGATCTAGTAATGAACATGAGCAATTATATTACAATGCCACTAATGCAAACTGTTTATAATAAATAATGTGTATATTAAATATGGGGATTTACAGTATTCACCAGATAAATAATTT
>JABUQX010018337.1:52500-64999 GCA_015478945.1 Trachelipus rathkii
CTTGCCCCCGAGCTGTACTAGAATGAATAACACATAACTTTTATGTTTGTCATAAAGTTTTTGAAGAGCCATTATATACATTAAAGACGAATTAAATTTAAATTATGAGCTGCACAATGAATGTATTCTGCATTTGGAACAATTTTCTATATAAGAGCCTGAAGTCCTAAATATTTCCCTCGCATATTTGCTCTCCATCATAGCCTTGACCTTTGGCAATTTTTTCTATTTATGTTTTTTGGTTATCTAATACCTTAATTATTTGTTTTTTTTCAAAGTTTCGGCACTGTTCTTCTGTTATGTTATAAAAACCACAAATTTTTCTTCAGGGGAGGCGCAACTATTTCTTAAGGGCACGCCCAATTTTCACCCCCCTAAAATGTAAAATAAAATTCGGATTTATCAGCCGATTTTGAACTTATAAACACCAAACTGTAACTTTTTTTTGCCCTCTCAAACGTTGTTTTCGGGTGTTTTTTTTCTGTTTATATTGTTATATTATTTTTTAAGAATTTTTAATTTTCAAACTCTCATGAGTTTAACGTTTTTCGCATTAACTTCCAGAATTTTATCCGAAATGACTTCAAACTTGAAAATATACGCAATAGATAGGTCCATACCTACAATATAGTCAAAGAGATTTTTCGATATTTTTGAGTTTTGTGGCTCAGCGTTATCCAATTTCCAAAACCACTTTTTTGGATTTTTAAATGAAAATTGCGATACATTTTTTTCCTGTTGGGCGAGTTGGATGACAATTTGGAGGGCATATGTAGTGGGGAGAGGCCACATCTTTTTTACTTAGATAATTTCTTTGTATATGCAATAGTTTTGGATTTGTTCTTGAACAAATTATTCAAAAAAAAATTTTTGAATTTTTTAAAATTTTCTTTGAGTATACAAAAAAATTATCTAAGTAAGTAAAAAAGATGCAAATCTCCCCGACAAAAAAAAAGTGAAAATTTTGAAATGTTGATATTCATGAGTAGAAAAAAATAAATCAATTTTTCACTTTTAATCCAATTTTTAAACTTCCATGAAATAATGAAATAGTGGCATAATATTTTTTTTTATATTGTCCGATCAACATTAAATTTTCAGGAGCTTGTATAGTCCGGGCGAGATGCAATCCTTTTTTACTTATATAATAATAAATAAATAATATATATATAGTATATATAATATAAAAATAATATAAAATATAATAATAATTATAAATAATTATATAATAATATAAATATATAATATATAATAAAAAAATATATATATTAATAATATATTATTAATATAATATATTAATATTATAATATAATATAATAAATAATAATATAATATATATATAAGTAATATATAAAAATAATATATATATATATTATTTATTATAATATATTTTAGTCTTTAATGTATTTTTTTTCATATTTATTTATATTATTCGTTGTTGCTCTTCGCAATTATGTGCCGTACCTTATTTACCTGCGTGGGCCCCCCCGCACCGCGGGGTCTGCGGGGCCGTTAGTTACAGCCCTACTGGGTATTTAATGGAACAGGTTTGGGTATCATAATTTAATCTCATATTAACAATACTAGTAATGACCCAAATTCTGGTATTTTATTTTAGTATATAACAGTAGTTATTAATGTTAAGACTGCATGCATGCGTGACCTAATACTTAGTTATTATAAATGCATGTGGATGGTTTGGTATAATTTTATAAATATAATTTAAAATATCAGAATAAGTATTTGAAACATAAAGCCAAATTGGTAGGAATTTGTACGTTAACAGTAGTTTGACCAGCCTAGGGTGCTTTGTAGGATCTGTGCAATGAGACAATAAGGTTTCTTAGGATTAGTAGGGATTTGAACATGGGACAAAGCTTATGACACGGTACCCATATGGCTTCATCTGATCCTCTATATTCTTACCTATTGTCTTATAATGTCTATAAATATAATATCATATATATATATATATATAAATATATAATAATAATATATATATTAATAAATAATTATATATAATATATATATATATAATATAATAATATATTAATATATAATATATATATATAAAAACATCACAATAACAACCAATTCTCTTTTCCCCCCTCATATAATAAAAATAATATTATACGTAACTATAAACACAAAATAAATCACAGATGAATAAAATATATTATACTAGTACATATATATATCAAGAATCTAATACAATGTAATAATTCTTCGTATCTTTATTCGAATGTTTTTTTTTATCCATAAATACACAATATAATATTTATCTGAAGAGAGAGAGAGAGAGAGATGAGAGGATTTCTGAAAGTTTATTGTTGTTCTCAAAGTATGAAATTAATTATAATGTAATAAAATACTTCTCACTTCTTTAACACACTTATCTAGCCTCAGAGTGTACGAACTATACGGTAACATGCGAGGCTGATAGATGTCATTCACTACTTCCAAAAGCAAATAACAAAAGCAAAAACGATCTTTTACCAACCCAATACGACAATACTACTAGCGTACCTCATCTAGTTTTTTTCACTCAAGCGAAAAATATACAGAAGATATACAGAGACCTAATTCTCAATCATTTTAATAATATTAATTTAATATAAAATAGATATACACTCTTTAATTCCATCTCTTTATAGTATTACATCGACGGAAAAACACATAAGAGCTCTTCAGAGACATAACTCAATTATAAAGCACACTACACGCAGAGTTATAAGTCGGGATTACAACTGAAACAAACACTAGATCAACAGCTCTACTATATAAACAATTAGATGAGAAAAAAAGTTATAAAATCACAAAGGATACCAATCCCAAAAATATGAATAAATTCAAATTAATATTAAATTATAATTATATACAAGCAGACGAATCTAGTTACAAAAAAAAAACACGAGAACAGAGACAACTATTAGCGGTAAATTCTCTCTTTATGTTAGTACACATACTACTAAAATCTAATTTTGTAGAAATTGTTGTATAGTTTTTTTAATTTATATCTTGGGCTATTTACTCGAATTATATTTTATAACAGATGTTATCATTCCTTTAAAGCTTACATTTCATAAAAGCATTTATACAAATTCATGAAAAATCGCTCGGATTCCAACTTATTAGGTTGTTGCTTCAAAAGAAACTCGGTTACATAAAACACTCATGTATCAAATTATAAGGAGAACCTATATCTTATTTTATTCAATTTTTTCTAGGGATCTACCACTACCTTAACTATATACTGTTCTACTGAAAAATTTACAATAAAAATCACTATTCTCAAGAATCATATTTCAGTGAATGCAATTTCATTTAAAATTCAGTCAGTGTCGCCTCTCAATACAATTAATCATGAACACCAGGTATACAGTAAATATACACTTTATATAATAATAATAATATTATATATATAAAATTATAATATATATTATCTTAATAATAATAATAGGTAATAATATTATATATAATAATTAATATAAATATATATATAATATATATATAAGTATCAAGGATTTCGGTTTCAAGTACAATATATTTGTCAAGTACAGTACAAATTAATCTAATTAGAAATTGTATTACAAAATACAAGTAACATAAGTTACAAGTTACACGAGATTTTCATATGTTGATTCAAAGATACAAAAGTTATACAAGTTATACAATTAGAGTAATCCAAAGTAAAGTACAAGTGTAAGAAGTACTTTATGAATAAACTTTTCATTATAATATAAATATATTAAAATATTAATTATATATATAATAATAAGATTATATATTATTAATAATAAAAATAAATATTATAATATATTAACATAAATATATAGTAAAATATCACAAGAATAAATATAATATATAATATATATAATATATATATGAATAAAAAAATTAACTAATATATAAAATTTATAAACGAAAAGTATTAAACTGGCACCCTCTAGAAGAAGCACAATCCATATCTCAAAAACTACAACAGCTACGGGAAAAAGGGATAACATGCTGAGGGCTGGGACCCCCCTTTAAGGAATACTTTAAAAAAAAAATAAAAAAAAAAAAAAAAAAAAAAAAAAAAAGAAAAAAATCATTCTCGAAACTACAAAAGCTACAGTGAAATGAAATAAATTTTTGGAATCTCCTTGTAAACTTTTGGTTAGGAAAATGTATAAAAAAATTAAAAAAAAAAATTAAACATAAGAATTGGCTAATTTTTTTTTTTGGCAGGTTGCTTCGGGAACATAGTATAATTAAATATTATTTGGTAAAGGTGAGTATTTACCAAGTTCTCGGTGATAATTTTGAGGGGGTAGGGCAATCATTTGTCTCCGAAGCCGAAAGGAACACAGGAGGGGGACGTTTATTTCATAACCTGTTTATCAATGTAGTGCGGCGTGCAGGGAGGGCGGAAGATGGATACCCGCACCAGTAATTAGCGACAATTATCTCAGAATACTAAAAGATTGACGGGGGATTCGGAAACCTTCCACGGAGGGGGGGGGATTTAAGTCCAAAAAAAAAACTTAACCCCTTAGTTCCTTACTACGGAAGGCCGAGAAGACGCCCGCACTCATGCCAATCAGTGAGGATATATAACACACTTGAGAAGGTATTTCTTTAAGTTAAAAAAAAAAAAAGGAAATAATTAATAGAAAGTCTATTTATTTTAACGAGTAACCAATATAAAAGGATCCTCTAAAATAGGCCCTCTACATCTTTAACTATTCTTATTTAAATTACAATAATTTTTTTTTATTTTTTATATTTTTTTACATTTTCCTATCCAAAAATTTACGAGGATTCACAAAAATGTATTCCTTTTTAGCACATGTATAGATATATATATATATTGAGATATATTTTTTTCTTTTTTTTTTTATTATTATTTATTTTTTTTTTAATATTTTCTTACGCACATAAAATAAATGGACCGAATACTTTACACCAATGACAATTTGTACATTCTTTCCTGGTAGACTGTTTGTTATAATATATTTTTAGAGATAAATGATATATGGCTCTTAATAAGAGAGACTAGAACTATAATATAATAATATAAAATATATTAAAAATATATATAAAAATATAATAATATATATATAATCACTCTAATCTTATATATAATCTTAAAACCTGTACTATAAAAACGCAAACAAAAAGGTAATGCTTAATATAATATATTAAATATAATATATATATACTAAATATAATATATATATATAAATATAAAAAATATATAATATATAATATAAATTACGTAAATCGGAAATTATGTTTATAGAGTACATTTGCGAACAATACTTGACGAAGTCACGCTTCTGAAACAATGATAAAAAAAAAATAATTTTTTTTTTTTTCTTTTGGCAAAATTAAAAAATCAATAAAAGTATTTTATTTCAAGTAGTAAGAGAAAAACTACAAGTACAATTATTAAAAGGATAATAAGATTTAGAACACCTTGATTTATTAGATTCTGGATAGTACAAGTACTATATCAATATAAAATAGTACTTAAGTACAAGTACAAATACACAAGATTATATGTACTATGAAACCCAAGTTCATTATCAATAATAACTATAGCACAAATATAGATCAAAAAATTATAAATATCAAATACAATCAAAATGAGTATAAAAAAAATTAATATAATAATGATTAAAATAAATAAAAATATAGTATATAAATATATATATATTTATAATTATATATACTCTTATAACGTGTAAAAAAATAGATATATATATCACATAGTACTACACGCAATAACTTAATAGTTACTCACCTAGCGGGCAGCCTAGGTGAGTACAAATAGGGGCTCTGGGCACTACTGGATGACATGAGGCTGGGAGATTCGTAAACCACAACACTGCAATGATAAGTACGGGCATAATAGTAACAGGGGAGTGAGGGGGAGGGGAGAACGTCTATGTGTATATGTCATCCATGAGGAGTAGCATATAAAACGCTCAGTATATATGAATAGCATAGGTATAGTGAAGAAGCACTACAGTATAGGAGCACTCACTATTAGAATCATATATAGCTACTCACTAAATTGAGTACTTGGGTGCACCAGTACCTTAGGTCACAGTATATAGTGTGGTACAGTGAGTGATGAAATTGCATTGGAAAGCAGAGTGCGGTGGGTAGTGAAAGGAGCTAATATATAGGTACAGTGGACCTAGACTATTATGCCTTATGATAGGTAAATAATAACGACCTGTTTTTGAAAGGAAATATCTGAGTATCGATTGGTAATTAGGATGAATGGCTTCATGGTGTTCTGTCCAAAAGTCAATATAACAATGTGGAAACGGCGGTTCCACACCCAGTGAATTTTGATGTCTCACAGAAAAATATAAAATGACTGGCGTTTAAGCTATTCGTATTGGACCCACAACAGTGTTATCACAAGGGGAATGTTTATGATTGAGATCCCCAATTTATTTGCGTCTACCTCTTCTCAAACAAGTGACCGAACATTAGTAGATAGCACTCCTCGGGGCGACTGAACGGTCCGATATCCAAAGAAAGCTCTGACCGTCTGGAATCCGGCTCCGAGAAAGTTCTTGGAACATGAGAACATAAAAGTGAGATATCAGCGTTGTGAGTGCGAAAGGTTTCACTGGATGGCTCGTCGACCTCTGGGGTGAGCTGGATATACGCAAACATGAGAACTCTTATATTACTATACACTGAAATATTTTAAAAGAATATATATATATATTATTTACTTTATCTTATTTAAATTAGCTGATTGCTTATCGATACAGTCAACAGTAAGAGCGATTACTAGGATATACGCTATTATTTCTTATGCTTTGGCTCTTATTCATTTGTGTCTATTCTTTTATTAAGAATGGAAAATTTTACCTCTCATATAAGAATGAATTACAAATTTTAAACCAACTTATTTTATGCACAATTTTATGAGTGGCATATTCTCATCCACAAATATAATCACGAATACTGGTGTTTATCTTCCGGATAGAGTAATAGAGGAAACCTATCCATCCTTTTCATGGGCACGAAAAAGAGTGTATTATATTGAATTGGCACTCACAAAACTATGTAAGATATCATAAATACTATCTTAATAATAATTTAAAGATTTAGGTCATATTACCAAAAATAACTATATAGATGGCACTGAAACCTATATATATATATCCCATTCTCGTAAGTACCACTCAAACATGGTGGATGATAGACCCCAGGCATTAACTGAGGGCTGATTCACTCAATATCAAGTACTATATTCACGTAAGTTCGATAGTATAGTGGGGTGTCTATATATATATATATAGTAGAGTGAGTATATATGACTAGATATAAACCTTATCAATGCTATACATATATTATAATATAGGACCTTAAGTAAACTGTGGTTCTCAAAATATATTTAATAATACTGGTACCACACGCGCATATGAATACATAACTTTTTTGATTATTAGGTAAAGTAAAATTAAAAATTTCAATTTGCTAATAAAAAAGAACTTAACTTTTTTATATTTCTCGGTCAGCTTCAAATTGTTTAATTTTTCAGAGAGGTGTCATTTGCTATTGGTAAATTATATATAATTCAGTTTAGGACCTACTACCCCGTATTATATAATATATATATAATATTATATACAGTATAAAAGAATAGCGTATACCTAACAAATATCATCGGTATAATAAGAATATAAGATATAACCCTATATATAATCTATATACTACTAATATATATATATATAAATAAGTATATATACAGTATATATCTAGGACCTATACATATATATATATATATATATATATATATATATAGATTGGTCAGATTTTTTTATTAATGCTCACAGCTCATGTAGCTAGAGAGCCATGCTCCAGACGTAAAACAAATTATATAGGTTTTCGGAAATCCAGACTTCGATAAATGTCTAAGGATAGGGGATTTTAATCTCTCTCTTCTTTTTTTTTTTTTTGATAGTACACTTTTTTTTTTTTTAACTAAAGAATACCTATCTCGGTAACAACGCAAAGATGCTGCATGATGTCGGGGTCTCTACGGCTTCCCCCGGTGGACGCAGGGGGGGACTAATACCCCCTCCGGGGATGGTCTCCGGAACCCCGGCTCTTTGGTCTTTGGGTGTCGCGGGGTTCCTCCGATCATAGACACCCTCTCTGGGGTATAGAACGTCCCCCTCTGTCCACGATCGGTCGAGCTCTCTAAATTTGGTGAACCATATTGGTTTTGTTTTTTTATTTGGAAAGAATTTTAGTTTTTTTAGGGGGCTCGAGCCGACGGTGGACAGAGAAGGGGGGACTGTTTAACAATACCACGGAGGGAGATAGTCGGAGGTAACTCCGGGACACCACACCCGGCAGTGACTTCAAGTTCCAAACCCACACAAGATCTAAAATACATAAATGTAAAAAAGAACAGAGCAGGGGAGATGTCACAGAGAGAGGACGCATTCCCTGCTTATAGAGTGGAGGGGAATTCAGTCACACCCCGTCGTCACAAACCGGTGAGAGCCGCAAAGACACCCGACTTACCTGCCATATTTTATGCGGTTCTACCTAGGGTATTCTTAGTTAAAAAAAGAGAAGAACTTTACAAATATTCAAAAAAAAAAAATAAAAAAAAAAAAAAGAAACAAAAATATAAATATACCATCCTTCATTCGAGACTTAGATCTCACCAAATATATATTCGCTATTTACATGAGAGTAAGAATTCCGCAGAGTTATACTATCTACATCTGCTGACCCACTCAATATGAAACATCTCATAACGGTGAGGTGATATACCTAATAGTGATATAAGCCAAGTATATCATCACCTAAATGACTTCGAATATTAAGACAAAAGTCCAAAAATATAAGTAAGATGTATACGGATATATATAGGCTAAGTATAATTATATATATATAAAAAAGATTTGCATAATATATATAATAATGTAATATACATATTGTTATGACCAATTTGTTATTGAAAATATGTAAAATTTATTTTGTAAAAAATACCATTAAAGGTTTATTTTGGTTTCTAGCAGCCAGTGACAAACACGATGGCAAAATATCGAGGCGAGAATATAGTAATAGATTTTAAGGAAAAGAATACATTTGTTGGAATAACTGGCAAAAATTTTAGGGCGGAAAATGTAAAAAAAAAAAAAAAAAAAAATGAAAAAATAAAATCATATCTTCAATATCACTACAATAGCTACAGCGACAAGGAATACATTTTTGGAATTAGCGTAAAATTTTGATTAGGAAAATGCAAAAAAATTAAGAGAATGAATAATATTATTAAATGACATAAAATTAATTTGTTTTATTTATTTTTTTAGGAAATAGAGGGTCATCGAGTTCGACGGGAACAAGAGGGGGGACGTTTTCCACAATACCATACACCGTAGGGGATTGGGGTTAGGAGGGAACCCCGCGACATATAAACCCAAATACCAAAGAGCTACGGGGTTCCGGAGACCCTCCAGAGGGGGGGAATTAGATCAATGAGCTACGATAGTTCCCGAAAGCGAGAGTAACATAAAATACGACTCAATCCTGCTCACTAACGGATGCGGTGATTACCCTTGGGATCATTCTTTAGTAACAAAAAAAGACAAAAATTATAAATCAGAACATGCCTATTTAATAAACCTTATTAAACTGCCGCTACGATCGACATCAATAAAAGGTCTCTAACATTACAAATTGGAAGGCTCTCTTAACTCCATAAGTTCAATACTATATAATTATTTAAACAAATAATCTATTATGTTATGGTATTATTTTTTTTTTTTAGTTAAATTTTTACCTAATCTAAATTTTACCTAAAGGATTCCTTAAAAATGTAATTCCTTTTCGCTGTAGACTATATATATGTAGTATTTTGAGAATATATAATATTTTTTTTACTTTTTTTATTTTTTTATTTTTTTTTTTTATTTATACATTTTTCACGCACCTAAAATATATATTAGGATTAAGCATTCACAGCAAAATGTATTTCCTTATCCTTTGTGGCTCATTAGTAGTTTTCTGAGATATAGGATTTTGATGATAGCTAATTGTATAATAATTACGCTCACTAAATCAAATTATCACCCTACTATTATATTATAGAGCTCCAATATATAAAAATAAGTAATAAAATACATATAATCAGAATAAATCAACCTCAAATTACAACATAATAATAAACACATAGCTTAACGTAAATAAATTCACATAATAAAAAATACTTAATATTCAAGCTAAGGCTCTTATAAAGGATTATAATGACAATACAAACCCTACCACTAACCATTATAATATAGTAGGGCTATGCATGCAATAATATAATATATATCACTTTTACTTTCGTAATATAAAATTGGTTCGGTTACTGGATTAATATTACATATAGATAGTATAAATGAAGTAGAATAAATAAAGATAAAGAGTATAGTAATAATAACGAAGTATTTAATTAAAGGGGGTATGCTGTAAAATCATTAATAAAAATGTATCTACAACCAGAGCTATAAAATATATGGTAATATTAGATAAAAGGAATTTTGGAAAATTTAAATTTTTTTTTGAAAAATGAATAAAATAAATAATTAAAAAGTTAAAGTCCTTACTTTATAGGCAAAATTTTCTGTATGGAAGTGGGACGTGTGCATTATCTCTAAAATGAAAAAATTATTACCAACAATTTCCCATACTCAGAATATATATTGTTGATGACCAGCATTGTGTGACTTAAGGTCCTATATTATATATATATGTACGGTGTCTAAAATAGTAATGTAAATATCAGCCATGCATACTATATCATATTATAATACTAAGGTATATATATTATATATATATATATATTATAATAGATGAATATAGACTGAATCTGAGTATAGGGTGGAAGGAGTAGTTAATGATATACAGTAATATGAAAGTATATACGTAAGTATATACAGCTACAATCTACGGATAGGGATTATACAGGAGGTAAAGAAAGGAGCATATAAATAAAATAGTAAGAGGGCGATAATGATATATATTATAGATAGGTTATAAAGTGAGGTGTAATAATATGTAAAAAATGAGATATAAACACGGTATTAATAGGTGTGAAAAGAGGTGTATGAAATTTAAGATTTTCTGATACACAGTATATAATATAAGATTTTGAGTTTACATTACAACTTAACGATGAAATCTAGTTTTGCTTCACATATCCCGCAATTTTTGCATAAGATAAAACTGGCGCTCGTGGTGGATGCTACTTAAGAAGGAAGCAATATGGGACAAAAAAAAAAAGTGACAGTCAAGAGTGCGACTGAGGTGAATGTGCCGAGTCGAGATTAGTTCGAGATCGTGTTGTCGGGAGTCGGAGCCTCTCTCTCGTCAAAAGGGCTCTGCTGTCATCTGTAAATACTATAATAGGATATGTGTTACAGTATATCAGTAGTAGAAGTAGTAAGATAATAATATATAAATTAAGAAAGGGTGTGCAGTTGTTGGAAAATTGATAAGTGCTGTCAGAGTAGATACGGGTAAAATAAAAGGATAAATAAGCAGGTATATATCATAGTCGGGGCTAGTAATTCGTTATAAGTGACTACAAGTAAGCCGGCATTTATAATAAAAGTATACTTCTTCATATATCCTAAGAGACCTATAAGTATTATAAAATAACACTATATATAAACATATATAAAATATAAAATAAGAGAGCGGGTATGCGTACGCGATAATATGTAAGAGAGTAGTAGTAATAAAGAGCGGACCGGGCTCTTTTGTAGTTTCGAGTTAATTGAGAAAAGGTCTCAAGACGATATTCGTAATATTATTTTTGCTGTAGTTCACTGGTTAGGAATCCGAGCTAGTTAAAGCAGAATTTATCAGGATTATGGAGCAGAAAAATTACAGACGGAGACAGGTTAATTTATGAAATAAAAAAATTTAATAATAATTTGAAGGAACCAGGGTATATAGAAAAATTTTATTAACATACTAAATAAACATTAAAAAACACTAAATAAATTGACAACTCACATTGCCAAGACATATACCAATAACAGTAAAACAACGCTATTGGCAGAAAAAACACACACATGATCTCTTAAAATAAAGGATGAAAAGGGGAATTTAGAGGAGGTTGGAGAGGAGTGAAAGGAACTAAAAATCAATATCCACCAGTGCTGATCCTTAAAGCACAATGGATAACAACATTATCTACACAACACAAGTACACACACACGACACAACATATAAAAAAAAAAGCGTGTATTAGATTTACCCACACTGGGGAATTAACGTGTACCATTGAGATGGGTATCGGAAAAAACTTATTCGGGGTAACGAATTAATAATATTTTAGCGTAAAATATAGGCTAGTGAAAAACAACCTAAAAATATTATAACGGATATAAACCACCACCACCATTATATCAATTAAAATTCAGCGGGAATTCAACGTGCATTAAATGTTAGATCCCTATACCCTTACTATACC
>JABUQX010018338.1:0-34912 GCA_015478945.1 Trachelipus rathkii
ATTCTTAAAATTTTATAGTAACATTTCTCGTTTAGCCTCTATTATATATTAGGTATTTATATAAATATATATATATTATATATATTATATATATATATTTATATATATTATTATATATATATAATATATCATAATATATATATATATATTAATATAAATTATATTATATATATATTATATAATATATATATATATTATTCTATATATATATATATAATATAATATATAATGCTACAGATAATTTTGACAACCAAAATTTTTACATGTTTACACGAACCTAGAATATTATTTTCGCTAGATAATTTTTAAACATACAAAACCATATAATATTTTTATTTTCATATGCAAATGACGGATCTGGTTTATAATATATATATATATAGTATATATATAATATATATATATAATATATATATATCTATTATCTATATATATATATATATATATATAATATATATATATATATTATATATATTTAGTTATCCGGGGCTGCGGAGTCGGAGTCGAGTCGTGGGTCGGAGTCGTGGGAGGTCGTGCAATTTTTTCCCCGGAGTCGGAGTCCGAGTCGGAGTCGAGAAACTCTGTGGAGTCGATGTCGGAGTCGGAGTCGGAGTCGAAAGATTCCTGGTAAAGTGGATGTCGGTAGTCGGAGTCCGGAGTACGGGAGTGAAGTTCCCGTGGTAAGTGGATGTCGGAGTCGGAGTCGGAGTCGATAATTTTAGAGAACTATTATTAGTATTTATGATTATTATTATTATTTTATTATTATTATTATTATTAATTGGATATTATTATTATTATTATTATTATTGATTATATTATATTACTTATTATTCATTAATATTATTATTACTTATTCATTAATATTATTATTTATTAATTATTAATATTATAGTAATTATATTATTATTAATTATTATTAGTTATTATTATTATTATATTATTCTATTATTTTTTATTATTATTTATGTATTATTATTTAATTATTATTCATTATTATTATTATTATTATTATTATTATTAATGTATTATATTGTAATATTTGATTTTATTTCAACGTTCTAAATATTATTTTTGTACATAATTTTAAATTTCTTTAAAAATAATTCTTGAAAATAATATGCAAGAGAGAGAAGATAATATTTTACATAGATTTCCGACGTCGTTTCGTCCTCTTTACTTGAGACAATCTCAGAGGATTTTTTGTAAGCTATATGAGTTTTAAATTGATATATAATAGTTGAATCAAATGATATTGAGTCTGACTGATAAATACATAAATTTTATGTTAATGTCTGGTTTTCGTGTTTTTGATGTAGAAGGCATCCGCAATTTTAAGTTTCTGGACTTCACACGATCCGTTATAATATTGTGAAGTATTTAGCGAATATTACTAATAGTTTGATGAGCCCTGTGCCGTATTGAAATGGTTCAACAGATTTTTGCTGGGTACTGTAGAGATGTTGATATGCCTGTCCGACAATCTATTCTTCGTGTAACCAATATAATATGCATTACAGTCTGAATCAGGGCAGTTAAATTGGTACACAACGTGATTGTTGTCGGGCAAAGCATCTCTTGTAAGCTAAAGGAAGACTGACAGTTGTTTTGACTTATGGTATATGTCTGACTTTATTTTTGAGGTGTCTTAGTTTTGAGGTGAGAGTTCAAAATATTACGAAGGCACTTCTCTCCTTATTGACAAATAGCAATTGGAAGTTTTGAAGAAGAAATTTATCGGAATTTTTCTGATTATTTTATCTTTCTTTAATTATATAATTTTGTAAGGGTTTTATTAATTAAATTTCCAACTGAACATTGTGGATGATCACAGTTAATTACATTTTACTTAATGCGGCAAATTTCTTATCAAAAGTTTTCCAAGTTGTACATAGGTTGTATTCATTTTTATAAAATAATCTTTTCTGATAGATTCTTGTAAAAGTCGGTGAATAGGATCCATAAGTTCATATACAGACCATTATCAGTGGGTTTGCCATGTATGCCTGTAGATAATTAAGCAGTCAGAATTAACATTGATTTTTGATGTCTAAAAAAACATATAGCATTATTAATCCTAAGTTTCGTAGTGAATTTTAAGCATGACACAACTCCTTGAAATTCTAGTTGATGCACTGAATGTATATGATATATGCTCTCCTAAAAAATCGTGAGGGTTGTCTCGTCGACATCACTTTATGTAAAATACGGGTTAAAGTTTGTTTGTTTTCACGAAGGATTTTTGCTTTTTCCAGATTGGGACATATAGAAGTCCAGCAAAATTGGTCCAAGTGGTCAACCCATCGGCAGTCCATCAGTTTGTAGATATATGTTTTCTTTAAATTTAATCGGTGTTTGATTACAACAAATTAATAAAAGGTTTTCATAATATGTTGTTCTGATTTATCTGGTGGGGGTAGGTTATTTGAGTGAAAACACTTCGTTAATTATTATGTCAACCGTATCAAGAAGTCTCAAATAATAGTAAACAAAGATTCTACATCAAGTTAGGCGAATATATTATATTGAGTGGCTTCAAGTTTTAAAGTTTGAAATAATTTACATAATGTTTCATTATTGATTTAACTATGAAAGAGTTATTAAGATTTGTCGGTTAATGCTGTTCAGATATTTGGCAATTTCGTGTGTAACCGTTCCGCACATAGATATTACAGGTCTCACAGGTGAATTTTCTGAGTTTTTTGTGTAGTTTAGTTGCCAATATATATAATATAGTATATATATATATATATAGTATAATATATATATATATAATATAATATATTATATATATTTTTAGTATATATATATCTATATATATATAATATATATCTATAATATAATATATATATATATATATATAAAATATTATGATATATATATAATATATATATATATTATATATATAAATATTATATATTATATATTTATATATATCTATATATATATATATATATAATATATATATATAATACTATATATATATATATTATATTATCCTAAATAATAAAATCCAGTTCTTTTTAAATTTGTCAGAAATTCTTTTGTTTTTTATTTCATAAGCGATTCTCTTAATGCTATTATTATTAATTATTATTATTATTATTAATGGATTATTATTATTATTAATTTATTATTATTATTATTATTATTATTATTATTTATTATTACATTATTATTATTAATTATTATTATATTTAATTATTATTATTATATTATTAATTTTATTTTATTATTGAAACTGAAAGTATTTAAACTGTTAATTTTATAATTGCTGTTTATAATAAAAATAAAAATAATTTGCATTATATTTACGTTATAGCATTTGTTTTCGAAAACTGAAATAATTTGTTTGTCATGTGTTGCGCCTGCCCTCCTCCACGTCTTTCACGGTACTTTACCGTATAGTAGGCATTTGGAGATTAGATTCAATGGAAAAGTGGTAGATTTTTTTATGAAGAAAAAGAAGCAAAAAAAAAAAATTTGTTGAAAACAAAAAAATGGTTTTAAATTAACTCTGTAAGCACCAATCTGAGTCAGAGTCGAATTTTGAATTTGACTGCTGGTGTCGAAGTCGGAGTCGAAATTTTTTGTTAAAGTGGAGTCGGAGTCGAGTCGGAGTGAAATTTTTGTTTAAGTGGAGTCGAGTCGGAGTCGGAGTCGAAAATTTTTGTTTAAGTGGAGTCGGAGTCGAGTCGGAGTCGGAGTCGAAATGCCAAATTTGAATTTAAGGGAGTCGGAGTCGGAGTCGAGTCGAAAATTATTTTACGACTCCGCAGCCCCTGATATATATAGTATATATATATTATATATATATATCTATATATATATATATATATATATATATATAGTATATATATATTCTATAAATATCATATATATATATATTATATAAATATATATATATATATATATATATATATATATATATATATTATATATATATATATAAGGTGTTTGTTTTGAGTAAACAAATTTCATTTTTTTCTATAGCGTTTTCCACATTCTATTTTGAATATTGTTTGTGAGACGTTTTCGTACATATTTTATTTATTCTGTATAAAAATCCCATAACACTATGACAGCCAATATAATTTCGTAAAAAACGGATATAATAGGGAATTTAAACGACTACTACTACTAGTTTTAAATTATAATAAAGATAAGAATAATTTACCTAATTCTGAAAAGGGGGGGGGGGAGATATGCAGTTGGCAACACAAATTTGCATTCTTTGAACTCCAAACATAAATGCCGGATTTGACTCCCATTAAATGGTAATTATAATGACAACGAGATAATAATAAAATAATAATAATAATAATAATAATAATAATAATAATAATAATAATAATAATAATAATAATAATAATAATAACATAATTCAGATTTTAAAAGGAGCTTTAATAGGTAATAATTATAATACAGGTTTCATAAGAAACTATAATAATAATAATAATAATAATAATAATAATAATAATAATAATAATAATAATAATAATAATAATAATAATAATAGTTACAATGTAAATTAGTATATATAGCTATAGTGATGAGAATAATAATTTTAATTGAAATTGTACTAGTAGGAGTTATAATAATAATAATAATAATAATAATAATAATAATAATAATAATAAATAATAATAATAATAATAATAATAATAATAATAATAATAATAATAATAATTTATTGATGTACCAAATCCAGTTTTTAGAGCAGAGTCCGAGTTCATGACCAAGTTATGGCAAATCTTAATAAATTATTATATCTAATATTTTTTGCCTACAATAAAAATAATAATAACTAATTTTTAAATACACTAAGGGAAATGTGAATTTAAGTAGCAGCTACAGTGTTTGGGTAGTATTTGTGAAATATTATTTTAATTTTTAACTAAAAAAAAAAATAATCGGGAAATATATAATCTAGAATGAAATAATATTCTAAGAAATGAATCAATATTAGTTTACCCATAATCCTTTTTATTGATACCTTTTTAAAGTACATCGAGTTAAAACTTTTTTTAAAGCCAGGTGAAGCTAAATAAATTGCCGTTTTTAAATACTTTTCAAATACTACTAAATTGCAATGTGGAAAATAAGTCTTTGTTTATAAGCACACAATATTCTTATCATGTTGAAAATAGATAGTAGAAAAAGAATGTTTAGAAATTAATCAATATAGAAATTACGCATAAATTAATAATTATCAAAGAATGTTATAAAAAACGCAGGTACAACTAGGTTAAATTACATCAAAGAATGTTATTAAAAACGCAGGTACAACTAGGTTAAATTACATCAAAGAATGTTAAAAAAAAATGGTACAACTAGGTTAAATTACATCAAAGAATGTTAAAATGGAGTGTGAATTCCCTCAAGGTAGCATCTACATTCTTTTTTTTTTTAAAATAACATATGATCTTTTTTATGAAGTGACCTCCGCAGCTGAAATATTTTTTAGTTCAATGGAGTTGATTGTGATCTTTGATTTTCTGATCCAAGTCTTCAGATTTCTGTTTAAATAATTCAGAAAGCTATATAGAAACCTGTATTATGATCAGAAACCTGTGATTTAAATTTTTCAGTTAACGAAAAGAGCTGTATCATCTAAGTTACAAATTGTCCTATTAATGATCCTCTCATGTAATCATGCAAGAAAGGAATTCAAATACACAGCTTCACATAAAAAAAAAATTTTGTATTATATTTTGATCAATAGTTAACTCCAAACGTAAATGTTAAATATATTAAAGGTAAAGCAGATAAAATAATAATACTTTTAAAATAGGATTAGAGATCAGATGGATTAATTCTATTGTATCTTTATAAATCAATCGTATTGCCAAGAATAAATTTATTTTTTACTTTCTCACAAAGATCAATGCACAATTCTTGATCACTAATAAAACCAAGAAATTTGTCTGACTTTTGGAGCACTCCGTTGTACAAGAGTGCACTTCTTATAAGCCGAAGTTTTATAATGTCATTAACAGTAAACAAAATTGTATGGTGCTAATATGTGCTGCTAGTTCAAGATTGTGGAAATATTTTCTTCTAACGAGATTTTTTTTTATTAAATATTATATCTGCAATTTTTTCTTACTTCAAATGACTTACCTTATCTTGTATATGTAAATTGAAAAAATCAGATAATTGCTGTTACCCTTTAATTTAAAATTAAACCTTAAGTAATGTTTACTTTGATTACAGTTAAAAAGAACTCACAAAAAGAAATACAACGCCTATAATAAATACTTCAACAGAAGTTTTTAAAGGAAATTCATCTTCTCAAACTCTTACCTGTAATGTCTGCGAGACAGGTGGTTTTAAAACTGGTGGACTTCATTTCTTAATTTTTCTGTTTTAGAGATTTGCTGTCTGCTGGATATCTTAGCTGTGTGTCCAGATATAGAATTAAATAGCTATTTTTTGCAATTTTTATGGTAGGGAGAATTTAGAAATTTTTGTATGCTGTTCTGTTTAATCCGTTTACGATGCTTCGTGTGATATTTGTTAGGGCTGTTGAGGCAGAATAGGGTTTTTTAAAGCCGTGTTGGTTATTTGGGGAGTGAAGTTTGGGTTGGATTTTGGTGAGTATGATCGTCTCCATTAGTTTGCACAAGGAGAAAAGGAGGGATATTGGCCGGTATGAAGAAGGGAGTTTGGGATCTATTCTGGGTTTTAGTTTCGGTATGATAATTGCTTTTTTCTAGTGTGGAGGGATATAGTTAAAAGACCAGGATTTGTTGAAGATATTTTCATTTATTTTTAAAAAAAAGTTATTTTAAAACTTTTTAAAAATTTTATTTATTTATTTTAAATTTTATAAAATATTTTATGTTTTCACTAATTTTTTTATTTATTTATTAAAAATAGGAATTTTGTTGGACCTATGCAGTAAAACAGTAGCGCAAGCACCATAATCTCTAACCCATCTCCCTTCACACCCGGCCATGTGTTATAACTTTACTGCTATACGCCATATCTGAGCATGTATTTTGCATAACACAGCATAAAAAAATAAGTTTCTTTGTAAAACATAACATTAAAAATAATTATTTTTTTTATCACAACAAAATGGACCTATGCAGTAAAACAGTAACGCAAGCACCATAATCTCTAACCCATCTCCCTTCACACCCGGCCATGCGTTATAACTTTACTGCTATACGCCATATTTGAGCATGTATTTTTGCATAACACAGCATAAAAAAATAAGTTTATTTGAAAAACATAACATTAAAATAATTATTTTGTATGATCACAACAAAATTTATTAAAATATTTTATGTTTACTAAATCTTTCACTATTTTAATGTTTATAACATAAAAATATCAATTATTAACTTACATTTATATTTTTTTATTCAACGCTAACTAAAAATATTTCAAAGTTTTTAAAATATTTTAAAAAAACTTAACATAAAACAAGATCTTTGAACAAATAATTTGATTTTATATTATTATATAATTGCTTAACATAGAATATACTAGCAAACAATTTACCAATGTTTCACTTAACATATACTAAACAAACATTTAACCAATTTAACCAAAACATATGTTTGCGAACTTGCGAAGAGACTTTAAGAGCTGATGACTTTTAATATGCTTTACGTAATGTCTAACACTTTTAGGCTTATACAATTTTAACCTCCTGGCCCTCTCAGAAAATAATATAAAGCATGAAAATGATTTTAAGCGTTATCTACTTTCCTAACATGATGCAATAACGTTCATTACAGATCAGATATATTTATATATATATATAATAATTATATATCATAATGGAGTAATTACAGGAATATGGCGGAACAGATAATATATATACGGTATAAATAAAAAAGTATAAATAAATAGAATAATAAATAATATAATAAATAATAAATTATATATAATTATCTAATCTAAGGTAAATTTAATTCCAGATAATTAGCTACTCAGGGACCAATATAATATAATAAAGGATATATAATATAAAATATATAATAAACTAAAAAAAATTTTTAATGTAACATATCTTAATACTATACAATCACCTACTAAGTACGATGATATTATATAGTAAATACCAATATATACAATAACTGACCTACTACCAATAATATATTATATAATGGACCTAGAATAATACATAATATAAAAAATAACTCATAATAATCCACTATGATATCGATCTGTTTAGAGAAAATAAAGTGGATATTTGAAAGGTGGAAAAATCTAAACATTAATATGTTAATAAGATGTCTGCAGCAATTTCATGCTAATTTAAATGCTGTGCTAAAATAGTAATAGAAAGCAACATCTAAGGACTCCGTAGAGGGGTATTAGAGATAAAATTTGTATGAAACAAATAGTATTTATAGTATCCGAAAGTCTAAATCAGAGTTAGATATAAATTATGATTTATAATTATATGTTAAAAGTATAATTTAATAGGTGGTTGGAAAGTCCCATATATCTGCCCGCTTCTGCTGAAACCAAATAATACAACAGTAAGATTAAAAGAAGAAGAAAGGGTTATATATACATCGATATATTGATTTTGGACTTTAAAACACAAGGTGAGAAATGTAACTTATTTTGACATGAAAATTGTATTTTTTTGCCAAACCTTTTTGTGTATATTATTATATTATATATTATTATATATATATATATATATTATATATATATATATATATATATATATATATATATATATATATACTATATATATTATATATATATATATATATATATATATATATATATATTATATATATATATATATATATATATATAAATATATATATATATATAATATATATATAATATATATATATATAATATTATATATATATATATATTATATATATATAGATAATATATATATATATATATATTAATATATTATATATATATATAGATATATATATAAAATATATATATATATATATATATATATTATATATATATATATTATATATATCATATATATATATATATATATATATTATAATATATTATATATATATATATATATATATATTAATTGATATTGCCAAACTACATAAACTACATAAAGGCCATAATATCTTTCGGCAAGCTACTAAACAGTCTATCAGTTAAAAGTTAGGGCTAGTTTTTACAGCACAAGTAGACAGTAAAGTTTAGGGTTTACTTTTACCGCACAAGTGAGTCAACGAGCCCCTCGAAAATGGAGTTATTACCCTTTTTAGGGGGCTTCGAGCCGATGGGGGACGCAGGGGGGGACGTTTCATACCCCGGAGTGGATGAGGGTCGGAGGAACACCCGCGACACCCAAAAGACCAAAGGAGCGGAGGTTCCAGAGGACCATTCCCCGGATGGGGGGATATAGTCCCCCCCCGTATAGTCTCTTTAATCCCAAGCCCTAGGATGATGGGCCGAGAGGATGACCCCGACTCCTGACATCGGGCTGGGCAATTGATGCTTGTGAAGTGCGTACTGTGGGCTTACCCGTGAGGGTATCGTTGTGATATTACCCCAAAAAAAAACAATAAATCCTAAAAATGATGTTTTTGGGACATTTATTCGCAACAATCCATTCGTACTCTATTAAATCTCAAAACCATTTGGGACATTTGATTTACTATATATATATATAATATATATATAGTATAATATTATATATATATATAAATAATATATATATATATATATATATAATATATATATATGATATAATATATATATATATATTGACGACAACGTAAAGTACGCTCACTTCTGACGTCACAGTCAAACGTGACCCATGAAGAGTCTGACGTTGGAACTATGACGTCAGGCGCTTCAGGTATATCTACATACGAACGAAGCAACTTCGTAATGTAAATCTTTACCATATATATATATATATATATATTTATATATATATATATATATATATATATATATATATATATATATATATATATATATATATTTAATATATTTATATATATTATATATATATATATATGTATATAAAATAACAGTTGTTATGTTTGTTTAAAATCAAATATGAACCAATCACACGTAAAAACCTATAGAGTTCAGCATTATTAACTAAGTTGGGAGATTTTTGTTATGTATAGCAGAGGAGAGTCAGCTATAATATAGAGTGCTGTAAAAACGTGGGCTAAGGAGCACATCTTTCTCTTAAATTATAATTAAAAGTAAATCTTCTTAAAGTGATAATAACTTCCATTAAATTATTACATCTAAATTAATCAATTTGTCAGAGTTCTTAGACAAGAAATAAATTGGTTTATCAAAGTCAATTATTTAAACAATATCATACTTAAGAAACAGTTCTGCTAAAAATAAATTATCTGTGCAGAGTTTAAAGTAAAGGATAGAATAAGCAATTGCTTTTAATTATTATTTGAATGAAGTAAAAATAATAAATTTTGCAACCTATTAAGCAGTATTTCTGTGTTAATATAAGGAATTCCTAAATAAAGAAAATAACCAATTACAACCTTTATTACTCAACGATATTTCTGCTTCTGCTGATATTTTGGTGACACTCTATAGTGACTGATTTAGACACCCATAAAATAATGATTATATCAGATTAGTAAAAAAAATCAAATAAGAATCATTAAGAGTGAACAAGGAAGAAAGTGCAAAATAACAGCCAAGAATGACATCAACAAGAATTAAATTAAAGTGAGAAAAGGTTTTTTAAAGATCTCAAATCTCATATACTAACTCGCCACATTGAGGAATCCCTCAAGTAGTAACTGTAAACAAGGACCTCACATATAGTTATTAAATTCCAAAAATTGAGGTGAAAGAACAATGGAATATCTGGAAATGCTCAATGAAACAAAATCATTCAAACCTTCTCCTACCCTCACGAATAACAAAAAAAAAAAAATCAACAAACTAAGGAAAGGAAAGAAAAAGAAGATGAAAATAGAATCTATAAAGAGTTGAAAAAGATGTAATATGAAAGTCAATTATAAAATTATATAGCATTGTTTTTTAGGTTAGCTATATTAACAACTTTGCGTAATTAAGTATTTATTTAGTAGTTAATTTAAAAAAAAATATATATATATACCATATATTTTTAGTTAGGAATATATCATTGAAAAGCTTAAATAAAAATTTTAAGAATTTGATGATTTAAATATTAAATAAGAATAAAAAATTTATAGACAAACGGTGACTTAATCAATATAAAACAAGCTTAATTAATGATAGAAATATTAATACTAATGGAATAATAAATAATAAATATTAATAATAAATAGAGTAAATAAATTAAATTAGATGAATAATTATAAATAGAGTAATAACAAAAATGAAAATTAAAAATAATTAATTAATAATTAATAATAATTAATAATAATAATAATAATAATAATAATAATAAATGAAGTGAAATAATAATCAAATTAATGATAACAATAGTAATATTAAAGCAATAATAAGGAAGAATAAATAAATAAAAGCTCAAATAATATATGTCAATGAAAAGTGGCTTAAGTCAACAAGTACCAAAAATACTCATAAAATAAATGAATAATAATAATATGAAATAAGAAAAAATGAATAGAATATGCACATATAAAGTCAACTAAATCAAATTACAAAATTTAAAACTAGAATAAATAATATAATTATAGAAGTAATAATAATTAAAAGTAATGGAGAAATAATAATAATAATAATAAATAATAATAATTTAATAATAAAATAATAATAAAATAAATAATAATAATAATAATAATTAATAATAAAGTAATAAAGTAATAATAATAATAAATAATAATTAATAATAAATAAATAAAAGAATAGAGAATAAAAATTAAAATGGAAAAATTGAGATAGAAAATGTAGAAAATATGCGAATATGGTCCTAGATAATAAAGTAGGTTTGGTGTTTTATTTACAAGTTCTCCAGTAGTAAATGAATGATAATAATAATAAAACTAAATAATTAAATGAATAATAATAATAATATAGAAATGCGTTTGAAACTATTGCAAGGTATAACTTGAAGTTAAAATACAGAAAATCCCATACAAAATGAAAGTACCACTGAGTTGGAGAATAGAGTAATATCGCTAATTGCTCGGTACAAGCTCATCCGAGCATACAGTATGGGCATATGATAGATAAGATGTACGCTTTGATCCCATATATACCAGAAACACAACATTTGTCAAATTGAGAACGATTACGTGGTAGGTGATACGGTTAGCTGGAAGAAAAACCCAAAGAACTGAACTATATAGTAGGTAGAAAGAGTACTCGTTTTAATTTTGTAAATAGATATATTACGATTTGATATATTGTACATTATTAATTATATGCTAATGGAATTTCACGCTGACGCCAAGTTTGAGAAACAGTTGGTTATTTGTGTCGATTTATGGTGACAATTATAGAACCAATCAGAGAAGAATTTTTTTATTATCATGTACAAATTTAAGTGTATATTTATCGGCTGTGAGAAAGATAATTTGTAATTCGTGTTATTCTTTGCGTCTGATGATATAAGATTTTTATGTAAAGAATGTACTATATGGAGGTGATGGTGAGCATTGTCTGAAATGACTAAAGCACGTAGCGAACTATATAATATGGCCACGCTATAACACAGAGGAGAAAGTCACGATTGAACCTCAAATGCGACAGATGACTGTAAAAGTTGTGGGATCCGGAAAAATAGTAGATTGTCATTATACTTACAAGGAGTAATATATTAGAATAAATATATTGTCCACAAAACAGAGTAATAAGCGTATCTGTGACCTGATATTAAAATTGATACCAAGAAAAATATGAATGTAAGTCAATATTAACTACTAGATGATATATAAGGTAAAGAAACAAAGAGAATCATATTATATCGTAAGGGTCTAAGTTATATTAGAATATTATAAATATATATATTTTAATTAAAGAGTACGTATATTAGTATCAAACATAAAGATTATTTGCTGCAAATTGCAAAGATAAGAGAGAGAATAGTATATGAGAAATGGAATGGGGAACAAGTTGCTTTTATTATGTAGTAGAATGTGTATATCAAGTGAGGTCTATACAGAATATCGTAAATTAATTTCTCTGATAATAGCTGATATAATTGATATTGGGATATCATGATATATACCATAACAAGCTGTCGTATGACAGGTACGAGGTAGATAACGCATCACTAAAAGAATAAACGTGTTACTGATTGACACAATCTCCTCTCTCTGCACTCTGCAAGGGATATTCGTCAGTACTCTGCATGGTGTAAGGATGAATGACTAAGAAGTAATGGCATTAATTTTTATATATATATATATAGATATGAATTAATAACCACAATATATTATATAATAAGATATTATAATATATTATAGATAATAGATTATGAGTAAAGTAAAGAGTAGTATATGATAGATATATAATATTATAAAATTATATAATATATAATATATAGAATATAATATATATATATTAAATGTTAAAATATAATAAATATATATAGTATATAATATATATAGAAGTAATAAAATAAAAAAGAGAGAGTAAATATATATAGATAATAGATTAATATTAAAGATATATAATCGAGTATAAGATAGATAAATAATATTAGTTAGAAAATATGATATATTAAATGTTCTAATTACGACCTAACGAAAAAAAAGGCGAGCGTATTTTGCTCAAAAGAACTTTGAGTTACTGAAACCGCTGAAATCTTACACCAAATGCGATACTTGATATACTAGTTTTAATATTTAAATTTATTTAATTATTGAACTACTGTTTCAGTTTTGGACTTCTTTCTTTACTGTTAAAAAAAAGAAGGATTCACATATCATTAATTTTTTATATTTACCAGAAGGATAGTGGCGATTATGGCGCTGTTAGGACCTCGCGCATTATCTTTTTTAATTTTTCAATGCTAGACGTAGTTATAGTTTTTCTTTGTGTTATGCATTCTTTATATTAATGGAGATGATATATTTACATTGTCAAACAAAGTTTTGACTCTGACCATCTGAGCTAATCTCAACGTCCGAAAGAATTCTTAAAAAAGAGACTGACCTAAGGAAAAAAAATCCGGAAAAACTCGAAAAAGCCCGAATGATACAACATCCTACTATTCCTATTTAAATTCGGATTTGAAATCATTTTTTTTAAATCACATACAAAGAAAGATTATTTAAATACAATAATTGTGCAATTTTATATTTTAATATCTGCTACATTAGAAAGTAAATCCGACAGATGAGAGCTGGAGCTGGAGCTGGAGCCGGAAGAGGTGCTAAGTCTAAAACAAGAAAAAATTATGTTATAAAATGTTACTTGTATAATATACTCTTTCAGTCTAGCTCAATTTTCTGTGAGAATAAATTTTGCACACAGAGATATAAAATATTTTTAACCTCCAATATTTGAAATTGTACAGAAAAACAATCATAGCACAATTAATTTTCTGTAATAGATGTGCTGTCTGAAGCTGAATATCAAAGGGAATCTATTTTTTCTTTTGGAAAAGTTAAGAGCTTATTGCACAGGTTTTTAGAATTTAGGAAAGAAGATTTAATGTATTAAAAATAATATTTTCAAATGATTTATATATATGAATATATATAGAGGAAGTAACAATAAAATATGAGGAAAATATTAAAAAGAAACTTGGGGTTATGAAGATTAAATGTAAACAGGTTATATAGTAAATTGCATCCAATGTCAATGCCATTCGAAATTGCTTTGCAAAACACAGAAGCGTTGAGTGTCCAAGTCAATTTCCCTTCGAATTTTATAAGAAAGAATAAGTCAAATTTAATATTGCGAGGAATATAAAATTGGATGAAGTTTCTGCTCCAAAAACGCAAGGTCCTTATTCAGATCCTGTGCACACATTTATGAAGTTCACTCCCCCCTTCCAAATTGAGATGCGACGAGTCCCTTTATATTTATTATAATTAGTCCATATTATGCAATGGTACGAGTTAATATTATTTGATTGTTTCAAAATTTTTAAGTATTTCTTTTTAAGAATAAAATATTGTTTTCAGTTTGCAAAGTGTAGAACATACTTTGTAAAGTTTATTATTATATTATAGTTTTCACCTGATGATGGTAAGAGTTATATGAGATTTCCGAGAAACGTTTGTTATAATTTATTAAGATTTCATGTGGCAGGCCTCTGGAATTTGCTATTTCCTGATATTAAAGATTTACAAAATATTCATCAGTCATAATAAAGCCTGAATCCAACGACCTATACATATATATATAAAATATAATATAACTATAATTAACTATAATTTAATATATAAATATTACTATAAATTAATAATAATATATAATTATAATAATTAATAAATTAATATAAATATATTAATATAAATCATTAAATATATAATAATATTAATTAATAAATTAATTTAATAATATATATTATATAAATATATTATAATAATAAATATATAAATAATATAATATATTATATAATAATTATAATATATATAATTATAAAATAATTATATTATAATATAAATATAATATATATATATATATAATTTATAAATATATTATATATAAATAATACTATATAATATATATAATAAAGTATATATTAATATATTATAATATATAATATAATATAATAATATATAATAATTAAATATACATATTATATAATATATATATTATAATAACTATTATAATAATTAACTGCTAAATTTTACAATACCAAATATAAAACATCTGTATGTACTATAGATACAAAAAAAAAAAATAAAAAAAAATAATTCTAATATTAAAGTGACTTAGCAAACTTTGTGAAAGTGAGTAAAGTCCAGAACAGGTGCAGAATTTAAGTTTAATATTACTTTTCTTGGACTATGATACACTTTAGAAAATTCCAAGCCAATATTAGAAATATTGATATTTAAATTATAATATACGAATCACAAAAGATTTGTTATATATCTGATATTGTAAATTAGCCATATATATATATAATAATATATTAAACTATATATAAATTATAATATAATTAAATATATTATATATAAATATAATAACTATAATATTAAATTAATTATACTATATATTAATCATAATATTAATAATAACATAATATATATATCTAAATATATCAAATAAAAAATATATAAACAAACTTTTTATTGGTATTATTATATTAATATTATATAAAATTATAACATATGTATATAATATACATTATAATTAAATATTTCTATAATATAATTATATAATAAATATATAATTATATATTATATAATAATATTATATTTATATAAATAATTATATAAAATTAATATATTAATAAATAATATATAAATAAATTATATATCTTATAAAATAATATTAATATAATATAAAATATATTAATAACTAAAATTAAACTCTTAATATTTATATATTAAAAATAAGTATAATAAATTATAATAATATATACTTATATAATATAACTTTATAATATATAAATATATATTAATAATAATTATATATAATATAATCATATATTATATAAATAAATATATATAATATATATATATTTCAACAATCTTATCTGTTGACAACTTTAATCATGAGAATCTTGCACTTATTATAAGTTCTGACTATTTACTAAACCACGTCTAACTAGAATTGCTCAACTTTGCATTGCAAAGTTTTCTCTATTAGAATATTGATTTTTAATTTTATTTTACAATTTAATACATAAACAATTTGTTATATATTCTGAATTGTAAATTACTTATCATATATATTATATAATAAATTAATATATTAATATATAATATATTAAATAATAATTAATATTATAATATAATAAATTAATTAATATATAATATTTATAAATATTATAATAATTAATAATACATAATTATATATATAAATATAAATTATATTAAAATATATATAATAATATATAATATTATATAATATAATATAATATTATATAATATAATTATGATATATATATAATAATATTACATAGCCGATCTTCTATCAGAATCCGCCCAGTGCTAAATCGAAATAGTTACGATGAGTGCCGAGAGCGGAGAAATACTGTCTGGAGAAGCTAGCTGTATAAAAAACACACAGCTAGTTGACTTCACTAATAAAGGAATGAAAAACACATTAAAACTATGTAATAATATAAATAGTAATGTTATAATAACACTCTAGTAATAGTCAAATAACTACTTCATTTTATACGGATTGATGAATTAGCTTTTTCCAGATTTTACTAAATCTAATAAAACCTTTAAAAACGTCGTTCTGCAAACAATTTAAAGATAAGTATTTCTATTTCGCTCAAGATTATAGGGGTGCTATGCCCCCTGCAACCCCACTGCCTACCACATATATATAATATTATAATTTATCTTTAAAATTAATATAAATATTATATATACATATATATAATATAATATATATAAATACTACCTAACAAACAATTTATGAGATTATTTTCTAATATAAAATACAAATAGCTGAAGATACTAAATAGAATTTCTAAAATAAATATTAAATATAATATTATATAAATAATTACAGTATATTCACTAAATTGATTCAATCTTTTGAATGTTTCCATTTGTTAATTTTTAAAAGATATCCACCGTATGATATTATTATATATATATATAATTATAACATAATATAAATTATACTATATTAACATATATATATATTAATATATAATAATTATATTAATATATATATATATATACTATATATATATATATTATAATATATATATATTATATAATATATTTATATATATTATATTATATATTATAATAAAATATTATAATTATTAATTCAAACGATGAGATAGTACATTTTATATTTAAATATTAACAATTTCGAGCAAAATTATTAATAAAAATATTAGTTACTAGTTTAGCTTAAATTCCCTCACATCTTATTATTTTTATAACTATTATAATTCTTTTAATTTTAACTTTATTAATTTTTACAACTATTAATTTAACCACTTAAATATATTTAGTAGATATAAATAAAGAAAAAATTCTTCGATTTGTTTAACCTGTAATTATTACTATAATGAGCAAGGCGCATATTGTATCGCTTGAACTACTCTTACTTGAATTACATAATTATTATTAATATAAACAACTACAATGATTAAGAGTAGTTAATGTGAAATGCAATAGTTTCGGAAGAAGGTGTATTTGTTTATATGTGACTAAACTTTATAAATTGTTAGACATAATATACAAGTGCAGATTCTACCACTTATAATTATATTACTAATAATAAAAATACTATATAATCCTAACCTATTTATTTAATAGTATTGGAAATAATTTTATGAAAAATACTTTTACTCTAAGTTCTAAAAATTATCTTATTATAAAAAAAAGAGTGAAAGCAGTAGCAATTCGCTCTCAAGAAGTATAAGAATTAAGAACAATTAATTAGAGTATGCTACAGTATATAGAGCGTGATTCAACATGACATGAGCAGAGAATGTTCATGTTATGTATATAGCTCATTTGCTGCAAGCGTGTCATAGGTCAAAAATGGCGTTTTTTAACTTATTATTGGAGAGTGTGCTGAGTTGTATAGTTTAATTGTAGGGGAACAAATTGTCCACTGGGTAGTTGAACTTTTATATCTAAACACATATATATATTAATAGATTGTGTATAATAGAGTAATATTATATATATAGAGATAAAAGATAACTTTTATTAATTCTTTTAGTGTTATCAGTTACTTATTCTTATACTTTTTTCAAGACGTATATTGTTCAATTATTTGATTGAGTTGGTTATTTTATAACTTTAGCAAAGTTAAGTCATATATTGTTTTGATTTCAAATTAATTATTCGAAACTCAGAAAAGTTTCTATTTCCGTATCGAAAAGTTTGCCATTAAGTATTCATAGTAGAAATAATTTCATATTTTCTGTGACGTTTGTTTTAGAAAGATGATATTTTCAATATCGATAGTGGAGCGATTTGCTTGTTCTATTTTGGTATCGAGAGTAATGTACTAGAGTATATGATACATATCGATTGATAATTAATTCCTGAAAGTAAATGTAATATTTAAGTGAGATTTTAGTTAATTGAAAATGGATTTTAAGCATTTTTAGTGTATTAATATTATTAAATATGAAAAAAAAGTGATTATGTGTAGATATTGGGGGAATATGATAAAAGTTTATAATATTATATAATAATTATAATAAGCAAATATTTAATGCTAATATTAGTCAATATTAATGTATTGTTTCTATTAAGCAGTAAGACCAAGTCTGTCGTATCGTGTAAGAGTCATATAGCTATATCAGGAAGTATTTATGGGAAAGGAAGCTCAGCTCTTATTTTTAACTGACACGTGTGTTGGTATTATTTTCATCTTATATAGATTATATGGGACATGACAAAATAAAAACCTGTTTTATCTTAAAGCATATCATATTTGGTAATAACAAGCTCTCCTCACTAAACTTAAATAATAGTTAGGATTGTTTTTTTTTTCTAATATTGTTTAGTAATAAAACAATTAATTATTTTTCATTTCATTAAGAGCTAAAAAATAAGGTTACAAGTAGATATAAGGTAATCAAATATGATACATGTATGAATCCGCATCATTTATACATTATCTAAAAAAATGTCCATGATAAGGTATTTAAATTATAATTTGAATATATTTACATGATTTAGAGTACAATTATATTTCAATTATATAATTTTCTTGTTAGTAATAAATATAATTATTATTCAGTTAAATTGTTAATTAATATTAGGGTTATTATGCAATTTTTAAAATGATGCGGAGAAGTTTATATGTGAGCATGACACCTTTATACCAATGCATGTTATACATACATATATATTATAAAACTTATATTAAATTACCTGCGTACTGCAGTGATAAACTATATAGCGGTTGAACATTTATTAATAGAATCAATGGTAATTTATATAATAATATATTACCTTTAGTAGAATTATTCCATTTCTTTTTTATAGGCGATTTTTGTGTTTTGATGTTCATATTAAGTTTTAGCATTAATTAGTGTTTAAAGTTTATAATTAGGACAACAGACTTATATCAATTTTTATCCTCATTATTTAAATATTAGTTTTAATTAGTCTGTAAATTATTTGATTTATTATATATATGCAAAATAAGTATTTATATTATATTTAAATAATATAAGGTATTGTTCTAATTAATTATTTTTTAACACAAGAAATACAAATCATAGATAGTAAAGTAAAGTTATGAGAATAATTCTAAGTCTACCATTGATAGATAAGAAGGAGTCTCATTAGTAAATATGAACTCCATAATATCGTAAAATTTAGATTATTTATAAAATCACTATTAAAGGGTAGTAACTTCAACTACCTTATTTTGAATAAATATTTAACTTTGATAATATCTTGAAGTAAAAAATTCTAGAACTTTTAGAATATTTGTTGTCCATGGAGAGTGTTTTAAATATATTATAAAATAATAAGATAAAGATATATTGTGAGATAAATCGAAATCAATATGTTAAAAAATTGAACGAATTAGAAATTCCAAACGACAATGAACAATTATTTTAAATTAAAACTACTTTGAAAAATATAAGAAAAATATAAAAATATTTGCTTTCAATAAATTAATTGAATATATATTCTTATTATGATATATAAATATGAGTACTATTCTTCATTTATATAAGCTATTAAGGTAACTAGTGAAAGTGTATATATATATTATTTTTTTCTCAAATATTTACATTATAATAATAATTAGTATAAAAAAATTGTATAATGTTTTCAAAATTAAGAATGAATTCTGGATAATTATTATACTTACTACCCCCCTATATTAATATATATTTCATACTAAGAACACTTTATATTAATATATTATATTAATATGAGTAGAGCATATAAATAACTATTATAATGGTTGTGATCTTTATATTGTTACATTTTAAAATTCTAAAGTAGACAGCACTTATATTGAAATCAGGCTTCTAATATGTAACGGTATTTAAGTATTTAATGAACTTACTATACTTTTAAAAATTCGTTTTATTCAGATTAGGAATAATTGGTTGGTTGTACTTAGTGTAACATATTATATAAACTCAAAGCTATTTTTGTACATTAATTAAAAATTTAAACAGAGAATTTCATGATATCATATATGATTAAGACTTAAACTTAGATTTATTACTATTTAATCTTTCTACAAGGTTTAAAACTTAGTTATAATAGTTTACGGATAAATAATTATACGAGTCCCTTTTATATCTCCCCTTTATAAATTATTATTTAATGTAACTATAGTAATAAAAAGTTCCTGATGATAAGTGATAGGATATATTATTTGTCTTCTAATTATTTTTTGAGTATGACATTTATATTAACTATTTTTATACAAGCATATAAATTGCAGAAAGATTGTTAGAAATTGATGTACACACAGTTAATCTTACTTTTTAGAATAAACAGTAGGTGGGTTGAAAACTATATATCAGCTATCTTAGAATAGTATTATATTGATCGAGAAGTAAAGTTATTGTAGAGATAAGTATGTAGTTTATGGATGGTAGATATGTTGGAGCATGAAATGAGTAATGAAGGATGCAGTGGCTATATATTTAATAATTGTATATATATTATAATGCAAAATTTAAGATAGTAATTCTTGCATGTGTATAGTATAAATTATATAGGTAGTCGTGTTAATATTATATAAAAGGACTAAATACTTTCTGAATACTTCCTGAAGTCCTGAGTTTGATCTTTGAGGAATTAATTAATCATTATTAAATATATAACTAATTATAATTTATATATAGTTATTAGATGAAGTAGTATAGATTATAAAATGAGATGTATTGGAAATCTATAAAAAAGATGATGAGTTATGAAAAAATTACATGGAAAAATGTTGAACTTATGAATGGGGTAAACCTGAGAAGGAGGATTTAAATGAATATGAGTAAGATTGTAGAGTTTCCAAACGAAAAAGTTTGTGAATGAAAAGTAATCCTAATGGTTAGAATTAATAATTTATTGTGATAGTAATTGTACAATAAATGTTATTTATAGTGTTTGTTTAATTGGTTAGTGAAGAGAAATATAAATTAACTAATATGTATTATGTCACTAAGCAAGTAAAACCTTATTTATATATATACAAATAATAGACTATGCAGCTGATCAATATTTTATAATATTTAAAGTCTATTTAGCTATTAATGCATAATTACCATATATTAATTTAAAACTTTTATTATATTACATACATTTCTATTATGTTAAACTATGTAAAATAATAGGTGTGGATCACTTAAGTAGTATTTAAATATGAGTCTATAAACTTTTTAAGACTAGTAGATTATAATGAGCAGGTTTGAAGTGGTCGGGACATTGGTTAAGCTATATTGCTTCGAAATAGTTAGTGAATTGAACTAATTTATTCCGAATAAATATTAAATATAATTAAAATATAATTTAACTATAAAAATTATTATTTACATATGTCAAAACTATGACTTACAATAAACCAGCCAACTTTTGACACATGAGGGGTTTTAAATTTTAAACCATTTTAAAATGTGAGAAATAATATTAATATATGATAGGAGATGAATTCAATGGTTCAAAAAGAAGTGTGTCTTATTGTTATGGGATCATGGTAGAGAGTGGAATAGGGGTGCACAAAATTGTAGTTAAAATAAGTTCGATATATATGACCTACTTTTCCTTATGAAGCAATTTTGGAGATAATACTCTCACATTTACTCTCAAGTAGAGTGGGTTATAAATAACTAATAAATTTAATCAACTTTATATCTACATAATAGGGAAGATCTTGTAAATGTTGTAGGTATGGTAAATTAGAATTAAATTATTTAAGGATTTATGAAACATGTTATAAAGGAGTGAGATATATATTAAATGATAAAGCTAGATTACTACATATTATGACATGAGGCGATTTATCTTTTAAGACCATCAAAAATTCATTCAGAAGAAGATCACATTATTTGCACATATAGCGTGCTTAAATAATTTCAGAGAATATATCTAAAATAAGTTAATAAAAACTGTAGTTAAACAGAGGCTGAGGGATATGCATATTTTAAAATAATCGATAAAGTATTTTACACATTTCCTTAACTACTAGTTAATTATATAAATATATTTAATTATTTTAGAGGATGATTAAAGATAATAGAATACGTATAAATTGAATTAATGGAGTAAATAATCTAATATGTAACTACTAATTTATTTAAAGAGTAAAAATCAACTTACTGCAAAATATCCATTTGAAACGCCCAATCCACTTTAAATACACTAATTAATAATATATATATATTAATATTTATGAATAGCTACATATAATTATAAATACACAGAGCTATTTAGGATTATGAATAGTACATAATTTAATTAAATATTTAAGTAAATAAATATAACATAGGTTTCATGGATTCCCAAAAGTCTTCGCAATAGAATATAAAAATAGGTTTTAAAATATCAGAATGTTATGTTATGCAGAAAATCAAATGTTCAGTTTGAGAGCTTTATTTTAATTATTTACTGAGTATGCAGTCTGACAATGTTGGAGGATTTGCCTAACATATGGCAATTGAATTAATGTACATATTTATTTAAAAAAAAATATTCAACCAAATAATGCTTGAAAGTATTCCTTCTAGCTTTTTTGAAGCAATCTTTTATAGGGTTGAGCAAAGCTAGATAAAATGAAAAAAGGTTACGTTGCTGGACATAAATTTGTGACTTATAACTTAGAAGGATTTAATATGCAGGTATTGATCAAGCTTAAATATGAAGTATAGTATGTAACCATACATTGAGCTACCTCTCACACTAGGGTGATGATTCAATCTGTCCCTTAAGATCACATGATGTCATAATTGAGGCAACACAAGGTGCAGGGTACACTGACTATTTGGTGTCTTACAAACCTGTGGTTAAGCTGACGCCTATATTATTCACATACTAGGCTCTGTTGTGTTAGAGATCACGCTATTACTTTCAAGATAAAACAGAAACGTACACACTTAAGAATTATTTTAACTCTAAATTACTAACACTGAGATCAAGATATCTATTGATTTTTGGACACTAAAGTACACGTTTTGAATGTAAGAGGTTCGTCAATACTTAGTGTATAAGCGTTGCGTCATAGAGAAGAGTCTACTACAATTCTCGATACTAGATGAGAGATAAGTAAGTCAAATTTTAATAACATTAAATCAGTATTAATCAGTTTTTCTGTCACTTAATTTTTTCCTAACAAAAGTATATATTAGACTTTGTGTATTTTCGGTCATTTGTTCATTAAGTAGCTTCGAGTCAACTAAAACATTAACGTATATGGAACGGATAAATTTAGGAAACTTATTAGAGATACTTTATTAAAATCGCCTATATACATATGCTCTCAATTTGTATGTTAAGAACAAGTCACGCTTAAAATTTTATCGACATCTCTTTTATTTAACACAACTTATGTCATCATACTCATTTAGGAAAACATTTATGCTTTTATACACACAAGCCTCCCTCGACCACATTATATAGTCGACGCACTTATTCAGCAAGCCTAAGTGAGATACTTTTTGCCACCCATAATATTAACATTTACATTCATTTTCGTTTGAGGAATTCGTAATTAATATTGGTGTCTTTATTATTTCTAGAGTGAGCCGCTTAGGATGAATGTGTTATTCTGGACGTAAGTTCATCTGATTCGAGGGCGGCTTCTTAGGAGATAGCTCATATACTCTATCACTCACTCACAGAATTAACTCTCTTAGATCAAGAGATAAGGTGAGTTACTAAGTCATATCACGATCCGAGTTCGGTAAAACCGAAGGTGAATTTCGATACGGTTATTCCAGACTATGCCTGACTCTTATTAGTGAACAACTCAATATAATAATGAGTGGTTCAGGTAACACACTAAATATATTCGAATAGTATTTAGAAGACCTTTAGTGTAGAGTGAGATAATTATATACTTCGTTTAATCATTGGGTGCGGAGTCTACTTTACTGTGAAGTATTGAGGATAGCAGTTTATTGAGAGTGTTGACTAAATTATTGGTATAATTCTGGACCATAAATCGATCAATAAGACTGAGTTATAAAGTTATAACATAACCAGTACTAGGAAGTATCATATCTATAAATGAAAAGCAGATTATTTACACAGTGCATATCTACATAAGTAATATACGTGTATGCCTTAAGAATTATTGTGATCTAAATAATAGTTAATACCAAGTCTACAATAAATAGCTACTTAAAGCATAACACATAATGCAAGATACATAAACAACAGCAGCTGATACATCGGAGGCTAGATGTTGGTAGACACTAAAACGTCAGCAGCACTAAAGTGTGGTCCAAGCTCGCAACTACTAAACACTCACAAACACACTAGCAACAGAGGGTGTGAATTGACTGTAAATGATAGCTCTTCCTCAACTGCATTAGAGATGATGAAAATTCTCTTCTTTTCTCTTACCTCGAGGCCTAGTTATTTGTTAGAGAATCACTCTACCATCGGCTATATACTAATATACACTTTATCCATTCTTGTACTAATTAAAATATATATAATTTATATTTAATAACTATTTCTTCTATATAGTAATTAAAATTAACGATAACCTCTATAAAATTAGTAGTGCAGTATTTACCACTCGCTCATAGGTCAAGTTATATCAGTCAGCGTCACATTTTCTCAGTCATAAGTTTTATTGCTTTAGCTACAGAATTCCCATGTTTCGCAATTTCTTCAGAGAATTAAAATTTAAATGAGTGCCATAATGACAGGAAACAAACTTGCGTGATCAGATATAGTTTTAATTTTATAATTTAATAAATCAAAGGAGATAATAAGAATTGATAATTGAGATACGAATGAAAAAATAGAGCACTATTAAATAATGGCCTTATTCCTGAGTACTCTGTCAATATATAAACAGTAATAAAAAAAGGACTGAACAAATTCTTTCACACTGCCAATATGATTAAAATCTATTTAATTAATTATAAAATAATAATTAATATTAATATATATAAACTAGAATTTAATTTTTTAGGAGATTAATATAAAATAATTTACAAATAACTTCGCTCTAAATTTAAATATTGTAAGATTATAAAATTGATTAAAGTGTCATAAATGTGTATATATAAAATCTTTAATAATATAATTATTTTGAAAAACTTAACTAATATCATTAATTGCTTTAGAAATTATAGAATCTGTTTAATTGAATATTGTAATATATACATTTATTTATTAATCGAGTGTAGAGTACTATATAGGAGCAATAGAACTGTATTTGGGTATATAATATTGAGTAAGGTACTAAGATCATATATATTAAAATGTTATACGTTTTAATATATTATTAATTTATATAAGATTTTGATAAACTACTTTTTTATAAATTATTTAATTTATTAGTGTTAATATAATATCAGTTATATTATGAATATTTTATATAAACATAAATTAGTATTTTAGCACACAATTAAATAAAATTAATTGTTTAACTTAAGACATCTTGTGTGGTAGAGTTTTGAGTTTACCTAGTAATTCTAAACATTCTTGAGTGGGGTAAACTTTAATATTATAGCAATCAAATTTATAAAATCATATTAAAATACTGTAGATAAGTATTTTATTTATATTTATGGAAAATTCAGAATTATATTTACTATAATATGAATTTTTATAATATAATTTAATTAATCAATTTATATAATTATTTTATTATACACTTTTATAAATTATTTATACAATTAGCAATTTAAATTGATTTTTAAATAGAAATAGTACTACGGTTTCGAAATTATTGTTATGTTAAAGATTGTGGCAAATGAAAGATGTTTTGCGTTTAGAATATATAAAAGTATTGACACATGATATTAATTTAAGAAGTGTCTTTGAGATACTTGAGTTGTTGTATCTCTTTAACAGACAGATAAATATATTAAGACCTTTGGCATAAAGGAGAGTGTCTTCAATAAAGTGGCTATATATCTGGATTTTATTAAGTAATACTATCACGTATAAATAAATATATATTTTTTACACAATATTATTTTATACAAAAAATAACTTAAACTTTATGTACAATCTGCATGTTATTCAACTGAATATGAAGATTTAATTTTAGTAATAATATCAATTAAAACAGTTTTAAACTTTAGCTTACGAAATTAGAAAGCAAAATAAATATGAAGAGAGAGCTATAATTATTAGCGACTATAATAGAGATACACGTATATAAGCATAGAGAGTAAGCTAATTTTTAACAGTATTTAGTATGAATTTAGAAAAAAATAGACAAATATTGAGATATAATAACAATATAGTGTAGTTATTGTTGAGAAACTTAATATATAAGTACTTAGACAAAAAGGTTATATGATATATACACTATAATATATTATCTATTATTAAGAATATAATTACATTTACTCAACAATTATTTGGGAAATTATATCAGTTATTTATATAAAAAAAAGTTAAATTCAGGTAAGAATGCAAGCTATTTTAAACATATTAATTAGTTACTACAAATTTCAATTGATGTTCAGTACAGTGTGAATCATAAAGGAAATTGCAATTTCGCTCAGAGAGGATATTAATAATATTATCTAGTCACCGTATTGGCAAAATATTATTTATATTATAATATATTAAGTTATATATAATATATGTATTTCTTAATATTAATTTTTAATTCAATTAATATAATAAGATTATCTATAATTATATATATAAATTAAATTATAATATAATTACATATTAATATATATATATTAATATATATATAAATATAATTATTTATTAATAATAATATTAAATATTTATTATATTAATATTATATAAGATATAATAAGATAATTATTTAATAATATATTCGAGTATGAGCATTTAAAATTATATAATGAGAAGAGGTAAAATGAATTTAAGAACCTTTACTCATGGAACAGAAATAAATAATAAAAGAAAAAAGGTTTTATTAAACATGTGACAGTGTTATGCTAATACATTAAAATATAAACAACAATCTGATTAATTTAATATAAAATAATATATTATTTAATTTTGATAATACAGTTATCTCAACTGATTAACATATAATATCATATAATAATATATTATTTTAAATGATATTAATATATATAAAATTAAATTTAATTAAAATGAATTAATATATAGAAAGATTAATATGTTCATTAAAAGTTATTTTTATTATTAAATAATATAAAATATAATATAATATTATATGTAACAAAATCATATATTAATTATTCGATGTATTATTATGATAAATAAATGATCCATATATTACCAATAAGTGATGGAAATCCCTCACATGAAAAAAATTATATTTTACATTCTTGCATTAAAAAAAATATTTGAATAATTAAATATAATAATAATATAATTAATTAATAATAATTCAATAATTAAATATAATATAATTAATTAATATTAAAATCTAATATTATAATAATATAATAATCAATTATTATAAATAATAATTAAACTCATATCGAGATGTTATTAGAGACAATTCTCTGGGTAAATTAATATATTAAATAGAAATGTCTAATATATATAATATAATTAATAATTAATTAAATAATATTATAAATTAAATAATAAATAATAATTAAAACTTAAATAAATAATAATATAATATAATAAATAAATACTATTTAAATAATATAATAATAATAAATTATAAATATAATTAAACAATAAATATAATAATTAGAATACATAAATTATATCAATAAATAATATAGATATATATAATATAATATTGTAAATTAAATATTAATAATAAATATGAATAATAATAATAATATAATAATTAAATATATAATATTTATTAAATTAAATTAAATTAAATTTAAATAATTGCTGATTAATAACATCATATAATCTTAGATTTAATAACAATAATCCAATAATAAGTTTGATCGACCAGTAATTAATGATAATAACATACTAATAATTATATTAAATATTATTAAAAATAATATAAATAATAATAATAAATATAATTATTATATAATAATAGATAATAATAATAATTAATTAATGATAGAACATAAACTATAATATAATAAATTAATAGACATTAAATATTAAATAATAATAATACTCATATTATAATTTAATAAATAATTAAATAATAATATAATTGAAATATAATATAATAAGATAATATTATAATAGTAATAAAATAAATAAACAAATGTAATAACTACAAACTACATAATGTAATCACAATAATAACAACAATACAATATTGATCAACAATCAAATACATAGATAATAAACTCGAAGATATATAATAATAATAATAATATAATAATAATAATAATATAATAATTATAATAATAATATAATAATAATATAATATATTAATAATAATAATAAATAATAATAATAATTAAATACATAATAATAATATAATTATAATAATAATTGCAATTATATTATTATATTACAATTATATAATTATCTTAAAGTATTTATAATTATCAATTATACTTTAAGTATAATTATACATTATTTAATTAAAACAATAACTAACAATAACATAACAATAACAAAACATATAAGCAATAACAATAACAACTAACATAACAAAAACAATAACATAACAATAATTTACGATAACAATAAAATAACAATACAATAATAATAACATCAAATACAATAAATAAACAAAAAAATCAAATCACAACCTTAAAAATAAAATAACAAATAATCAAGCAAACATAAATATAATAATAGCAACAATAATATAAATATAATAATCATTATATAACTATAATAATATAATAAACATAATAATATAAATAATAATATAATAATAATAAATAATAATAAATATAATAATATAATAATAATATATAATATAAAAATAATATATTAATAAAAATAAATAATATAATAACAATAATCATATAATCAATAATAATTATAAAATAATATATAATAATAATAATAATAATAATATAAATATAATAAAAATAATAAATTATAATAATATATATCCAACAATCAAATAATAATAATAATAATAATAATATAATAATAATAATATAATCATATAATAATGAATAATAATAATAATATATAATAATAAACAATAATAAAATATAATAATCAATAATAATAAATAATAGCATAGATAATAGTTTATCAATAATCAATATTAATAATCAATATTCAATCAATATTAATAATATACTTATATTAATCAATAATAATAATAATATAATATAATAATAAATCAATAATAAATAACAATATCATAACAATAACTATGATAATAATAATATAATAAATAATGAATAATAATAATATAATAATAATATAATATCATACACATAATCAAAGTCATATAGGTAATCTATACAACAACTATAATAATAATTAATAATAATCTAACTAATAAGTAATAATATAATAACACATTTTATGTTGATTTATTATAATAATAATAATACACACGTAATAAATAATAATATAACATAGTGTGCATACTTGTCCGCCTTAAGGGTACAATCAACAAATATTGGCCCAGAGATTCTATCATACCATATCCCAGTCCACACTATCACCTTTCAAGCACCCTTGCAACTCTTCAGTTGAAACAACAGCCGCCTCCCATCCCAGTATGAAGGTTAAAATCAAACGAGCTAACGCATATTTTTGCCGATTAACCTCTTCCATTAACGTAAACAGTTAGCACTCGCATAAAGCAAAATCTTCGCTGCAGATTGTGTCGTCATGAATTCCGTGTATCCCATTCTCTTTGCAAACTCCCGCACTCGTCTTCTCAGGAATCATTTCTCATAAGTTGGTGCGCTGCTGCAATTTCGATATATATATACTTACTATATTTACTTATATATATATATATATTATATATATACATATAATATAGATTGTATTATATTTTACATTATTATATATATATATGAACTATATATATATATAATTAATACTATTATGATAATATATATACCGTATATATATATATATTATATATAATATTATATTTTGAAAACTACTATTATATATATAATATTATATATATATTATACTAGTATATATAATATATTATATATATATATGACTACTATATATATATACTATATATACTATTAATATATATATAATATATATATATTATACTACATAGTTATATATAAATCAACATATATATCATACTTACTATGATATATATATAAGTATCTACTATGTATTATCATATATATTATATCTTAATATATTACTATTATATATATATATATATATATATATATATATAATAACTATATATTATATAACCTAGTACAGAAAACGTATTATTTAATGGTCTATGAAAAAAAAGCTACCTTTTAAAAACCGAATGTCAGTGACTTCTACGTTATCACCTGCGATCATATTCAAACTTATATCAATTTAATAATAAGATGTTATCTTTTTATATACATAGAAATAAATGGAACAATTTGTTACTTTCTACCCAATACCTGGATTTATTAATCCCGATTGACAACTGATCGAAACGTAGGATTAATAATAATAGTCAATCATAATAATAATAATCAATAATAATAAGTAATAATAATAATAATATAATAATATGAATAATAATATTTATAATAATAATAATAATAATAATAATAATAAATAATAATAATCAATAATAATCATAATTAATATATACATATAATATAATAATATGAAATAATAAGTAATAATAATTATATAATATATACTAATAATAATATAATTATAATAATAATAACAATAATAATAATAATAATAATAATAATCAATAATACTTATTAATATAAAGTAATAATAATAAATAATAATATATAAATATAATATAATATAATAATAATAATAATATAATTATATAATAATATTAATTAATAATAATAAATAATAATAGTATAATATAATAAAAATAATAATAATTAATATAATAATACTAATCAATTAAATAATATAATATAATAATATATAATAATATGATAATAATATATAATAAATAATAATAAAAATAATAATAGTAATGAATAATAAGTATTAATAATAAAATAAATAATATAATGATAATCATTATATATAATATAATAATATAATAGATAATGAATTATAATTATAATAATAATATTAAAATTAATAATAATGAATAATATAATAATCAATAATAATAAGTCATAATACAATAAATAATAATAATATAATAATAATATAATATAATAATAATAATAATAATAATAATATCAATAAATAATATTATAATAATAAGTAATAATTTAATATTAATAATAATAATAATAATATATAATAATAATGAATAAAATAATATATATTAATATATGAATATATATATAAATATAATATCAATCAATAATAGTAATAATATATCATATAAAAATATAATAATAATCATAGTAACATAATAAAATAATAATAATAATGATAATCATTATAATAATCAATAATAATCATGAAATTAATAATAAAATAATATAATAATAATGACTAATACATAATCAAATATAATATTATTTAATAATCATTAACAATAATTATTAGATAATCATTAACAAATAAAATAGTTAACTATAATATAATAATAATATAATAATAATAACATAATATAATCAATAAATAAAATAAATAATAATAATAAACTAATAATAATAATAATAATAATATAATATAATTATATCATAATAGATATAATAATAATAATCAAGTTATAATAATCAATAATATTAATATAATTTAATAATATAATAATTATACTCAATAATAGTACCAGGTATCCAATATGTAATAATAATATAATATAATCAATATAATAATAATAAAAAAATAATAATAAAATAATCATAATGATTAATAATAATTATCAATCAATAAATTAATATCAATAATAAAATAATAATAATAATATAATAATAATAATAATACATGAATCAATATAATATAATCAATAATTAATATAAAAATACATAATAATATATATAAATATGTAATAGTATAATACAATAAAATAATAATAATCAATAATATATATAAAATAATAATAATAATATATATAATAATAATAATAATAATATAATAATAAATATAATATAATAATAATCAATAATCAATAGATAATAATAATCAGATAATAATTATTAATATAATAATAGTAATAATAATATAGTATAATGAATAAAAAAATAATATTAATGCAATAGATTTTACACAATAATTTAAATAATAATATAATTAATAATAATAATAATAACTATAATAATAATAATAATCATAATATAATAATTATAATCAAATAATAATCATTATATAATCAATACTATAATCAAATAATATAATAATAATAATAATAATGAATAATAATAATAATCAAAATAATAATGAAAATAAATAATAATAAATAATAAATGAATGCTAATAATAATAATAATTAATATAATAATAATAATAATAGTACATAATAATAATCATCAACAATAAAATAATAAATATAATAATACATAATATAATAAATATATAAATACATATGAATTAATAATAATAATAATAATCAATAATAATACATCAATAATAATATGATCAATAATATATAATAACATAACCAATAAGTAAGCCGGCTTTAATAATCAATAATACATAATATGACTAACATATTAGATAATAATAATAATAATAAATAATATAATAATAATAATAATAACTAATATCAATATGATTATAACAATAATATAAATTATAATAATATGAATAATCAATAATAATGAATATTTATAATATAAATATATCGAAATAAATCAATAATACATAATGCGATCAATAATAATAATAGATCAATAATAATAATATCGAAATAATTAATAAATATCAATCATAATAATATAATAATAATCAATCAATAATGAATAATAATTTATAATATAAATAATAATAATAAAATAATTAATGATAATTAATACAGGATCAAATAATTAATAATAATACATAAGTAATAGCATAAATACATATACAAATAATATAATAATTATATAATATAATAATTACTAATCTTTGTTAATACTGCAGCATAATCAATAATAGGCATCATATAAATATAATGAATAATAAAAATGAATAATAATATAAATATAATAATATAATATATAAAATACATAACGATAATATAATATAATAATAATATATAACATAATGAATCAATCAATAATAAGAACTAGAATAATAATAATAACATATAATATTAAATAATAATATCAAATAATTGAATCTAATCATAATTGATTATAGATAGATTTATTAATCCAGTATCAATAATAATAATAATTAATAGTAATCAATAATAATCAATAATAACATCAATAATCATAATAATGAATAATAATAGCAGCAATAATCGATAATCAATAATAATAATAATAATCAATTAATAATAATAATATATCATTCTACTATTATAATTATCAAAGAAACTTATACAAATTATAATTAAATATAATAATCATCAATAATCATACAAATAATATATAATCAATAATATAATCAAATGAATATATTATATCAATATAATAATAAATAATAATAATACATATCAATGATACATAATAATTAATCAATTAACCACTATAATACTATAATAATAATCAATAATGAATAATCATCATAATTCATCAAAATAATCAGAAAATTAATAATATTAATCAAATAATAATCTAATCTAATAATATATCAAATATCAATATCATATAATAATAATATAAATA
>JABUQX010018339.1:0-45000 GCA_015478945.1 Trachelipus rathkii
AAAGAAATACACTGCTTACGATAGGTCCTTCCTATAAACTACTGAGTGAGCTGTCATACCTCTTGAAGTAAGCACACGGTGACAAAACAACTACATTCACTAAAATCTACCCTTCCCACTTACAAAGTACCCAAAGCAGAATCCTGACCTTTCCGCTGGGTACCATGACACGTGGCAGACACCTCGACGACTGAACAAATTAAATTTCAGAATGCAATAACTAAATAAACGGTAATTTAATATCCTATTAAAAATATAATTTAAAATGTAATACACGATAACGAAAAGTACAATTCTACAATCTCAGGTTAATTAGAAGCATTATATATAATTCAATTTATTCTCAATCTAGATGTAAGGAGAGTCTTAAACATAAGCTGATGTATCCCAGGACACATATATGGTTAACGTCAAACATTTGATACGATGTAGACTCTTCGCGAAAAGCTTGTAAGACTTGGGACCACTTATAACCAATAATTAAAGAGAAATAAATACAGCAACAATTAAGAAAGGTACGTATAACTTTATACTATTGATACCTGCCTCCGTATTGGTATACCGGCGCATTGCTTTCTTTCTCTCCTTCACGCGATTTTAAGAGAAGGCACAATAAGAAACTAAATAGCTCTATAAATCCCCACGCGCTTTCCTTCTCCTAATTTTATTTGCTTGTTCGTAAGGGAAACACTGCCAATGACATAAGAACCCCGCATACGTAAAGCTCGCGCATGCTCCCCCCGGTAATTTTTAGAAGACTTGCCTCTTTATGTTGTTGTGACTGTCATCATCGAACTTAGTCTTCTGACCTGGTAGCTTTACATACTACGAACCGAACTAGCATATCAGGTCAATACCCACTTACTGTGAAAAAAAAATTCTCACCTCCATCAATCTAGTTTAACTCTAATAATTTCTTTACTAGATTTGAAACTTTAAATTAGAAGATATATAAATATCACAGAGGATTATGAAGAAAGGAAAAGTTCCATTTGTGTGAATTATCTTAAATTCAAAAAAATCTACTTTGTCTTTTACTCAAAGGATTATTTTTAATATTTTTAAATATAATTTAGTACTTCGGAAATAAAATATTAATTCCCCACACAAGGATGTTTAATAAAATATAATAAGATAATTATATAGATAATAAATAATATTAATAAAATAAATATATAAATCTATAGCTGTATAACAAACATTATATAAAACTATAAATAATAAGTAATTAACCCACCTCCAATTCATTTTCTTAGCCCCGCTCAAATCTAACATACCTTGCTTCCTAAGAGCAACCAAAGGCCCGTATCTAAATTATAACTATAAATCTTCCAAATAACCGACTTGTCCGCGTCTCACACATCTGTTCATCATACTCTGGATTACTATCTATTTCATATTAATGCAATTTATATATTGTGCGACGATGTAATATAGACGATCTAATTCACAACAGAGTTAGCTCATGATTTTTCCCACGTAAATATGTAGACACAGTATGTATTTGTATGTATTTCTATATATGACACACTCTCTATATCTCTATATATTAATATGACAGCGACTATAATAGATACACCAGACCAAGTGCCATGTGTCGTATTTCTTTGTACTGTTCACTCGTACAGGAGAGGATATATAGAGAAGTCGATATGACGAGAAGAGAAGAATAAAGAGGAAAGAAGAGAAGAGAAGAAGGAAGAGAGAGAGATGAGAAAATTAGGAGAGATAAAAAGGTGTAAAAAATTGTTCAAAAGATATTTCTAAGGATTTTTCACTGCTAAGTACAAATTATAAAAATTTCAAATAAAAAAAAATTAGTATAAATATTAAACTTAGTTAGCACACAATTACATACCAACCACATTACCATTCATTGAATATCAAATATTTTGGGTGTTGAAATTATAAAAATCCTATAAAAAATCGTAACATATGAGCCTTTTCGCATATATCTTGACTTTGTAAATTTATCTGTAACCACAATAGTGATTCTTTTTAAGAATTGCGTAATTTAGCAAGCAAGGTGAAGACTCATAATAACTACATAAACCTAGTATCAATTCCAGATCATGAGCTCAAATGTCAGGGGCCAGTGTCATTGGAAGGAAGGGAGTGGGGTAAAGCCGATGTGTACATCAGCTTGGCAGTTAGCAATGTACACGCCGTAACGCTACATTTCATGTATCTAACATATACAATGAATATTCTGAGAGAGGGAGGATATAGTTATCAGAACGTGCAGTAAGAAAGAATGCAGAGAACAAGGTTCCAACCTCAATGAAGCGTACCGCTAGCCGCTTCTGCGTTAGAACGACAATGACAGGGCATAAACTGCGTAATAAGCCGTTGGGGTAGACTTAGAGTCAGTTAGAACATCGATAGTTTCCAAACTGAATTCATCTTCCCCAACGCCTAGTATTACAAGATTATAACGAGTTACAAGTAAAAAAAGAGTCGATAAAAAATCCATAAATATATTTTATGATGTTAATGTATAAAAATACAAAATAATAATAAAGAAAATAACGTAATGGAGGAAGCAATAACATATATATATATTATTAGTAAGATATAAAGATATGATAACGTTGTTTTCAGTAACTAAAAAGATGAGTTATAATATAAATAAATATATATAATTATAGAGTAATAAATGAATATAAAAAAAGAAAGATAATAAGATATATAAAATATAAAATATATATATAATATATAGTATGATATTTTACATTATACACGGGTTTGGATTGAAAAGATGGAAATTTAGAACATTAAGAGTAAAATATATAATAAAATAAGGGTACTAAAATGAGGGTAGATAGAGGGGGGGGGTGGGGAGGGGGAGGTAGGGTGGGGGGAGGGGTAGTAGGAGAGAGAGAGGCGAGGAGGACGTGATAAGAATATGACGAGCGTTGTGGGATGGGATATATATAAGTTAGATAGATATAGGGATGGTATATAAGATAGATATATAGTAATGAGATATATATATATAGTATAAAATTATATAATATATAATATATATATTATAATAAATATAATATATAAATAAAATAATATAATAAATTAATATATAAGAATATATATATAAAAATATAAAAATTAATAAAATATAAATATATATAAATAATAAATCACTTAAAATATATTGACACTTCAACCCAAAATCAGCTCCCCCATTCAGTGGTCCGGCAAAATAAAAGGGAGTTGTTCTCGTCTACAAAGGACCTAATGAGACCCGCATCCTTTTGAGTAACGATGTAACAATTTTATATTTTTCAATTGGTTTCCTTTCACTCAACTTTTCTTATATAAAATCAAGCACGTTTTATATTAGATTATCATCATATTAAATAAATATATATATAATATAAGATATAATAATTATATATATCATATATAAGTATATATAAAAATAATATATATATAAAAAAATATAATATATATAATATAAATTATATAAATACATACTAATTACCATAATATAAAATTATTGATATTATATATATATTATCACCACAATATTAATAATAAATAAAAATATTATATATTATATAGATTAATATATAATATATATAGAATAATATTAAATATATATATATAATATTAATTTATATATAAATAAATATATATATAATATTAATAATATAAATATATATATAGATATAAATAATATATAATAGATAATATTAATAAGTATAATATATAAATAAAAATATAAAATGTAGTATATATAACTATATATATATATATATAATAATTAATATATAGATAATATATATAATATATAATATATAATTATAATAATATATATATATAAATATAAATAATATAATATATATATATATATAGAATATATATATATATAATATATATAATGTAGTGTAATTAGAGTATAATATAATATTTTAAATATATTATATATAAAAAAAGTATGGAAATAAAATATTATATAATAATAAAATATTATATAAATATATATAATATATATAATAAAATATATATACTATAGATATTTAATAAATTAATATAATTATAATCTATATAATATATATTAATCTTTTATCTAATATATATAAAATATAATATATATATATATATATTACAGTATAATATATATATTATAATATAATATAAATTATAAAAATATATTAAAAAATATAGTATATAGTAATATATATAAATATATAAATATATTATATATAAGAAAATGGTAATAATTATAATATAATAATAAATATTATATAATATATATATAATATAAGTTATAAAATTAATAATATATAAATATAATATATAAATATATATATTTAAAGATATATATATATATAAAAACAAATTATTTTGAACAAATATTATAATAATTATATTATAATATATAAAATATAATATTAATATAATTATATATAATAATATATATATATATAATAATATAAATAAATATAAAATTATATATATTATATTATATAATATATAATATATATATATTAATATATAATATAATCTTTACTCTCCCATATCCACACAAGGTGGGTGGGTCGTAAAGTCACCGCACAGGATACGGTTAAGTAAAAAAACATACCTTAATCGAAAGAAAGCACCCATATCCCTCCTGGACCCTTAATGCTATCCCTCCTAATCAAAACCCACCTGACCCACAACACCAATACAGACCTAGACTCACCCCACCTCCCCACTGTGGTAACTCGCAATTTTAAGGTCATCCCTTATATCAGAGGACCAAACCTTGCCTTCCCAAATCACCCATAATCCCTTTTATCTTAATCTTCTTATTCTTTTTATCTTAATTAAAATTTCGCTTCTGGAAATCGCATTCCCATCGATAGACAAAATATTTGTACATCATTCAATTTCTTTGGTCCCAACAACCGCGTCGATTTCCAACACACTCTATCCATATACAGCCTCTTAACCAACCGGGACACATCCATGCTTCCATAAAAAAACCTCTTAACACCTTAAACCTTAATTCTCTATCATGACTTCTTTCACCACATAACGTTCCCTAACACGCCTTAAACAACATAACACCCCTTAAAAAAATTAGCGAACAGACGCCCCTAAATGTCCCATACCTCTATTCCCCTACCATATTTTCCTCTACTAAACATATACACCGGTTAACAACACCTCATGCATAACCCGGCACCAGAAATGGTCTCTTAGTTTAGCAAGATTAATTGCAGCATGACCTGCCCGGGGGGGGGGCACCGGACGATAACTTTAATACTACACTCTACTCATTCATTCCCTTTCATTATTTTACTAAATTATTAAACAAATAATAAAATATATAATATATATAATATATACTATATAATAATTATATAAATATATACTTATATTATATACTTATTAATATATAATTATATATATCATATATATAAAAGATATAATATATATATAAATAAATATATATATAATATATAATATATATAGGACCATTATAACGTTGATCCGTAATATAGTTAGGTAATTACGGGGGCTAGTGTTAGTTAGTTAGTTAGGTAGGTAGTTAGGTAGATATTACGCTAATTTAGGTTAGGCTAGTTAGAAACAAAAGATATAGAGTTTAAAATTCTAATGTACTAATAAAATAAGATAAGGGCAGTAAGGGGATGATTCACTCCGTAGTCAACAGCAATAAAATAGCCTATATATAAATACATATATATATAATGGGAAAGATTACATTCAAAAGGACTTCGGGGTTCGGTAGTAGATATACTGAATCGCGGACGTCAAAAGCCAACGTCAGACCCCATGGTCACGTTGACTTGCTCCAAGTGCTATATCGCTTCGGCAGGATATATATAAATATATATGAACCCCTACTTAGAGCCTTATACATATGAATAATTATATAAATAATTTAAATATATAAATATATTTAATATAGCGTAAAATAAACTACAATGTATAATAATAGTAAATAAGAAAGTATACCCTCTATAAATTTGGGAGATTTTCCGCTCAGCAGATTGCCCCAAAATTCCCAAAAACTCATTTTTGGGTTTTATTGTTTGGGTAATCCACTTTAACGGAATACCCACGGTAGCCACCCCGATCAAAGTCGGGGCTGTCCCTCTATGTGATCGCTGCGGGGGTGACTTAATTCCCCCGCTCCGGAGGTCTCAGAACCCCCGCCTTTTGTCTTGGTGCGCGGGGTGTCCTCCGACGATCCCCCGGGTAAGAACGTTCCCCCCCTCGGGTCCCCCATCGGCTCCGAGCCCTAAAAAGGTAAATATCTTGATCCATGATAGGCTCAGAGCGGACTCTGCGGAGATAATAACCCTACAATTTAGTATCCACTGCTGCTGTAAAACATTCCCTAACTTTAACTGAAGACGTTTTAGTACTGGCCTTTTTGAAATATAATTAGCCTTTATGTATGGGCGTAATGGTAGTTTGGCATAATAGATATATATATAGGGTAGTTAGGTTAAATATAAAAAATAATATACTATATATCATATAATATATATCTATAATATATATATCATATAGTACTATATAATATATAAGTATTGTTATTATATTAGTTATATTAATTTATATATTTTATTTAATAATTATATATATAATGAAATAAAATATTAAATCTTTTAATTTGGTTTTTTTTTTCAAAAAATCATACATTCAAAATATATTGAATCATGATACTAAAGAAATTTCCGTATGTTTAAAGGCATAGATGTTTGGATCTTTACTTGTATTTCGGATGCAGAAACAGGCAAAATATGACTTTCAACACCTAGTAAATTATTTAAATAAAAATGAACATTATAACTATGATTAGATTCACACTCCATTAAAAAATAATTTAGTAACACAAAGTAAATTAATCCCTAATATTAGCAATACTCTTCCTGTAGCAGTCTATTACAATATCCAGAAGAGCTAATGATCAAAAACTATTCAAATCAGACGAAACATATATATATATAGTAGGGGAGAGAGGAACTATATATCAATTATACTACATATTTCTACGTTCAGGCCTTGTTAGATGGATTTTCATTAGGTGGAGGAGGAGGGGGGGGGAGTGAATCCGGTAGAGGGGGGAGGGGGAGGGTGAAATACAAATGATTTAATTATTTTTTAAGTTAATATTATATATATTTATTCTATAGGTACTCTTTTTGTAAAACCACCTACATTTATAGTTTAAGTTTTATCCAAAGGGGGAAGCTGCACCCGATTTGTCGGTAACTCAACAGTAATGACGTCACGCATTCATTCTAGCTATTTATCGTAACGTTCAACGAAGGCAACGTATATATATGTACATGCCATACAAATATAGTAGATATTAATAATAATTATAAGTTATATTATTTTATTATATTATATAAATTATAATATATATATAATAATAATTTAATTATATTTATTATTAATATAGTATAAATATAATAAATAGTAATAATAACATCCTCCACAAAAATAGAAGAAGTTCTGGGCACCCTCCTCCACGGTCGGTTACGTTTTCCCGTGCGCTAACTGACCGTACTGAACCGGCCACTAAATCTTACTAAAATTAAAATTAATCTAGGTAAAAATAGAGTATCTCGCCCCACTATACAAGCCTCGCAAATATGTGTTAATAGATATAGGGAAAAATATATAATCATATGTTACTTCCCAAATTTTTTTTTTGAAAAAGAAAAACGGGGATATAATAATATTATATAAAATATATTATATATATATATAATTATTATATAGATTATATTATAATATATTTATTAAATAATATATATATATATAATTATTAGGGATAAATATTATAATAAGTATACTATATATATATATATAAATATGCCTACTCATTCATCACATCAAATTTTAGGCGTGTACAGTCGCCAGATACATCTTTTACTAGTAATTTTTTCGTATACTCAAAAAAAAAACAAATAATAATTTCAAAAAACATTTTTTTGAAAAAATTTGTCTAACAACAAAAAACCATTTAAAGAAATTACTAAAAAAAAAAGGTAATCTCGCGTGAGGCGAACGGCGAGAGGCGAAAATCAGTGCCTAATCGCATGAAGCAGAAAAAAAATTAATCGGCAGAAGGCGATGAGAGAGAGAGAGTTTGAGTATAAAAGTTGGATAAACTGTCTCAGTATTATAGAGATATTAATATTTATTTTTTTTTTCAAGAAATTATTTTCTCCTTGTCAACAGATCTGTATTTGATCTCCTAAGATGACTTTCGTGGCTTGCATTCCGATGGCAAGGTGACGTCACACAATAATAAATATGAAAGTAAAAGTGCGTTCCTGCGAGGGGGAGGAGCGGGTGCGTGTCAGGGGGGGCTGGCGTGAGAAGAAGAGCAGGTGCAGGGGGAGGAGAGGCGGTGTGTATCACTATTAATAAAACTTTCTTTCTTTTGGATTTGCCAAATTTACAATATAAAATTCTTAGAATTAGAAAGCATGGATTTTTTCTTTTGTAGTTGGGCACCAATCATACCTTAGTTATCTTCTTCAGGGTACCGCAACGTTTTTTTAGGTCGGGAATCTCCAAGAAATATTTCTTACTCTTTGAAATGGGCATTTTAAAATTGATTAAAAATCTTAAACCTATAACAACAAGAAGAATCGGGAGGGAGACAGAGGGTTGGTTTTAATAATATATTATAGTATATTATATAATTATTTATATATATATTATTTATATATATGTATATATATATTTCCTATTATATAGATATATTTATATAAGGATATAAGGTAAAATTTATCATTATTATAATTTATCCATCAAACCTGGGTAATTAGAAATCTGGCAACTCAGATACTTTTTAAGGTTTCTTAGTGTTCACACCTCAAAATTTAGCACAAAAACTAACTTTACATATCAAAGTTGTAGCACATAGGGGAGGGGAGAGGGCAAGATATAGAGAGGTGTTAGGAGAGAGAGGTGAGGGAGAGGGGGAGGGGGGGTAGGGGAGGGCAGTTCCTTTATTTTCTTTACAAATAATATTTGCCTTATATAGGTCTGTACGAAATGTATCTAATAGATACGGTTTTAAGCTATTTTAAGCATATATAAACATATATGATTGGGGGGAGGAGCGAGCGGAGGGTAGAGAGAAGTTATGTAATATATATCATTATGAACCTCGGGCATATTCAGATCTCCATTCAAATCCACCCCCCGCGGGGCCCCTCACCCAGGGGGGTGAGGGGGGGATGGGTGACGCCATTGACTTCAGTCACACAGTGGTGGGAGGAAGGGGGGTGGCTGAGGTCGCGATGGAGGGCGGGAGGTGGAGGACGGGCTTCTTTATTAATATATCAATAGAGGCTCGGGGGCGAGGGGGGAGAAGCAGAAAGAGAGAGGGTAGCTAGAGGGAAGGGGTGGTGTGGGAGAGTAGGGGGTGCCGAGGAGGGTTAAGTGAGAATACATATATCTAAACGGCATTATTTTTTCTTATTTTTTTTTTTTTTGCTATTATCATTCTAATGGGGGGGGGGGGGGGGGGGGGGGGGGGGTACACTGGGGGGGGGGGGGGGGGGGGAAGCAAGAGGGTTTAGTGCTCTTCTAGGGGAGGATCAGAAAAATGGGTAAAATTTATATAATTTTGTTTAGTTTTGAAATTGTCCCCCCCAAAAAATTTTCCTTTGAAATAAAATTTTAAAAATAGGTTATATTTTATTTTTTAATTTCCTTAATTTGAATGATTTTCTAAATTTTATTTATTAGCATATCTAGAACAAATTCGGTAAGGTTATAAGTGGTGGGAAGTACAGTTACTTAAATAACGAAGGAGAAGAGAAAGGCCGAGAGGGCGCGGGGGAATACCCCGTTGACGGTAATATAAATATAATAATAGTATAATATAAAATTATAAATAATAATGTAATAATATATGAGAGGAGGAGTGAGTAATTATATATGCCTTAATTAAATATTAAGGACATAAGAATATAGGAACTAAGAAGCCACCAGGGCCTATAGAGACTGTCCCAGCCAACCCACTACCCAAACATCTCATCAAATTGCCACAAAGCACCCTAGGCTGTCAAATTGTAACTACAAAATCCCACCAATGGGCTTATCAACAACGAATCGAGAGGAGTAGGTAGGGGAAATAGTTATATAAATATATTATAATATAATAAATAAAATATAAAAATATAATATAAGCCTTGTAAATTAGGCAATTTCGTCCACTGGTCTATATTCTTTTTTATTATTTTTAAAGTTTTAACAAAAAAAATGTATTCTTTAAAAGATGTAAAATAATGTATTTCTATGTCTTAGGTATTAATTTTTATGCAAACCTTTAATTTTAATCCATTAATTGTTATTTTTTTCCTTTAGGGCAAGTAAACGGTTGAATTTTTGAAATTGCTAAAAAAGTCTTGCTGTTATAAATAATTGTACACATAGGTGAGCGGGGGGGGGGGGGGGAGAGGGAGGTGGAAGAGCCTGAACAAATTAATGTTGTAGAGAGTCTTGATATCATATATTAGTAGTTTAGTCATAAATTATGTTTTATGATATATGATATAATATAATAATTCGGTCCAGGTTTAGAAATTTGCGTGGGGCAATTCGGTCCACATTGAAATCTTAATTAAATAAAATTTTTTAATAACTCTTTGATAATTAATTCTTCACAAGCTGTTTCAAGAATTTTCAAGAATTTTCAAGAATTTTTTTTTTAAGTGGCTAATGTTATTATTATAAAAATTTCATAAGAAATGATGGTTCACACTTACCAAAAGTAACACAGCATGACTATCAAAGGATACCTGATATATTTGCCAAACCCTTAAGCCAGTTTCGGGGGGTCGGTGTGGGCAGGTGGGCGGTGGACGGAGGAGCGGAAGAGCGTAGAAGTGTGCGGGGAGGGGGTTTTGCATCGGTTTTTGTCAAAAGCGTGCATAGTTTTTGTCAAACAACAAATCGAAAACGCTCATCCTACAGAAAGATATCTCCTTAATTTGTGTAAAAAAATAAAAAAGAATTGCAGGAGCCGGTGGGGAGCAGGAGGAGAGAGGGAGACGATGAGAGGAGTGTTGTTCAAAAAGCCAAAACGTAAAAAAAATGCTCCCTCAACAAGATTTCCTTAAATTTTGGTGTAATATAGAATACAAAATAGAGAGAAATTTCCTTACTTTGGTGGACATTTTTGATCGTATTCATTTGACAAAAAACGAACGCAACACGCTCGTAAATTCAACATTTCAAACCCAACTACTAAATCTATTGATAGACATAGATTAACGATAACGAAAATGTTATAGCCTAAGCGATAGATGTGAAGAACGAAAACCATGTCAAACGATAACCCGGTATCGAATAACTCGATAAACATAATCGCCGTCAGCCGATCCAGACGGATTGCCCATTGTGAGTGAAATCGCCGGACACAAACCAAATCTAAAAAAAATACCCCCATCATGCTTTTTGTATAGTGTTATTGTTTTTAATAGAACAAATTTTTTATATTTCTTTTCGCTATTTATATATTTAACTCTAAATGACATTTTTTATTATTTCGTAGTTATTGATGAAACCGGGTAACCTTTTTTCACTCAAAAATGAAGGTTGCACTGCTTTATATAACTTATAAACTGGATATCTTATTGAATAAATTTTATTTTTTTTGTCCCTTTTTTCCTATTTTTTATAATAATTTATTTTCTAATATGCGTCTATGTTATAGAGATTCTATAAGAAAGTAAAATAAGACGAAAGATAAAGGTTAAAAAGAATTTGTAGACAGGAAAAAATTTGAAGTTGATAATACAGTTTATCAATATAAAGTATGCAACCATCGTTCTGGCTCTGCATCTTGTAGTTTCCCCTTCATAAATCTGACCATATTAAAGTTTTCAAACTGACAGCCTTAACCTCTGACGATATTTTTGCCAAGGGAGAACAATTCGACCAATCGCAGCGGCTAGACGCATTGCATATGTATCCTTAATACCAAGAGATTCAAGATCACCTTCTCATTGTTAAAAGCTAGGTCTACAGTCTCGTCCGTCCGATTCGCCTGCAGCCACTTTATACATGAACACTACTTCTTATTGTCTTATGACGTTTACCTGTATCGTGTACATCAGCATCACAGATGGCTTAATAGTATGGCGCTGCTGTGCCGAGTCTTTCCCTGCGGCGCGGGGGTAACTATTGGCGTCTCGGAGTTTCTGTACGGGTGGGGGGGGGGGGGGTTTTTTTTTTTTTTTTTTTGGGTGGGGGGGGGGGGGGGGTGGTGGGGGGGTGCTTACTAAAATTCCACCGTGTTTCATTAAGGGCCTTGACCTCTGACTTTTGGCCAATTTTTCTCTAATATGTTCCTCTATTTGGTCGAAATTGCATCGAAAACTGGGGGTGAGAGAGCAGGCCATTTATAGGTAGGGCGCGAGCGGCGAGAGAGTGCGGAGAGAGGCGCGGGCGTTGGGTGTATGGCCGCAAGGAGTTGATTGGGGAGCGGCAAGGGTCGCAGAACTGGAAGATTGATGGGTCCTTCAATCCCATCACCCCTGTTTTTCTGGTCACATAGGGGGTATTCTATGCAGCTCTCTATATATGCACTGTTTCTCCCTGGATTTATTTGATCGGAGTGCAGACGGCGACTGTGGCCAGGAATACGCGGAGAGAGCGGAAAAGAGGGGGAAATGATTAGGGGGGGGAGGCGGGTATTAAAATGAACATTAACTCGCATTAGCTAAAAAGTAAACAAGAGAATAAAATTATTGAATATATCGTCTCGCAAAATAATTTTTAGTTTTGATCGTAGCATATCTGACATAATATCAGAATAATATATAATATAAGATAATATAATAATATATAATATGATATATATAATATATAATTATAATATAATATATATAATGGGGCGCTGGTGGGGGAGGGGGCGGAGGGGGGGGGGGGGGGTATAATAATATAAGTAATTAATAAGTAAATTAAGTATGTCAATATATACATATAATATAAAATATATAATATATATTATATATAAAAAATATATATATATATATAATATAATATAATTATTATATTATAAATATACCGGATATATATATATATATATATATATAGTAGGAGGAATATAAATATTATTAATTATATGGGGGAGGAGAGAGGAGGAGGTATGTATATATAGGGAGGTATATGGGGGGTATTTAGAGTATCTAGTAAGATGATACAAAAGTATCGGCATATCCATATGGAATAGAATATTTTTGCGGAAGCAGATAACGCTCCGAAACTCGGGTTTGTTATCGTTTACATCCATAATAGGAATATTGACAAAAATTATCAGCGATATCCGATATCGAATATACGGATAACAGATAACCCGAAACCGTTATCGCGATAATTACGCGATAAAAGCCCACCTATGGAATCATTAGTTAAAAAGAGGACCCTTAAACACGCTTGACTGCCATTCATTCTGTCAAACAGTCATGTGCTTCATTTGTTCAAACATCGCATAAATCGTAAAAACGCTCACCAAACTACAGAATTTTCCTTAATTGAATAAAATTCTGTAACAAATAGCAACCTTACAGAATAAGCGAAATTCCTTACTAAGGCGGTACCTTGTAAAGATTTTCGCAGTTTACAAAAACGAACGCAAACTCGAAACATTTCTTAACATTTGAATAAGTAAATGGAAAATAATATACATACCAATTATTTTAAAAATGAAAACGGACTTATCATAATTTTTACATAAAACACTTAAGAGGATTCTTCAGGGAGTGAAAATTGAAGTGACCCGAATGCCCGCCCCCCAAAAATCGTGTGGCCCAATTCGGTCCACATAACTTATCGGCTCCTAACCATTTAATCCATATCATATATACATAAACATATATACAATTTACCTCCTATAATAAAAAAACAATAAAAAATTTTGAAAAAACAAAAAACAAAATCTCCAACCACATTTTTACCTCTTATTGGCAAACCAAGGGCCCGTTCTTACTGTATATATATATATAGGTGATTACCGCAACTACCATCGCAGCATGGCATGAAGAGACGAAGTAGTGGGGTCGCACATCCAGTCGTAGGACAGGTAAGGAGGACTACTGGTATAGTGACAAAAACCCGCCATGGCTCGAATAATTAATATACCTCAACCCAGCCTATAAACGAATCTAACGCCTTTCCTAAAATGTGCAATCGATCACTACTCAACACCTCCTCTGGCAACTATTCCTAAAATTACAACCCCATTAACTGAATCATGTCTTTCTAATTCAAGATGCATGCTCTTCTTTCTATAATGCCCCGTCACCTGTCCATGTTCTACTATGAAAAATTATTGCCGTTATCATATGTAAATATTGTAACGTATCATCCCCTCTGGAGGGGAATCCTTCTAGCCAACAACATTTCCTAACTCACTTCACTCTCCTCATACGATCACCTCTCAAACCCAGAAACAATCGCTTGTGCTTTCTACATTTGGCACTGCTCTATCTACATTATCTAAAGTCTTCTTTAAATAAGCCCAAAATGTCACAATACTCTATTACTTGGCTAACATAGTCTTTATACTATTTGACTTAATTTCTTTGCTTGTAAAAACACATGCGATTATATTCCCCAGCCATTCTTATTACTGTTATTTCTAGCTTCCAAAACGAACGAATTAGGACGTTTTTTTAACGTCTATATCTCACACCTAATCTTTCTTGGTCCAACAGACTCAAGCCAATCCCCATTCATATCGAGTAAAATTTATTTAGTAACCTAGCAGGATCCTGCTCCAGTTCGAACCTATCTAAAAGTTCACTCCGGAAGATCCGGCGTCTTCCAAGACAGAAATTTATAAAATCAGAAAATTTTCTAAAAATCCTCAATTCATTTATTAGCCTGAGCTTTAAAAATAAAGTCCTTGGTCTAAATCATTTATATATTTCAGGAACAATGGTGGCCCTAGCATGGAACCCTGCGGGACACCACTTTTTACTATTTCCCCTGAGGACTTATTGCCCTTAAGTAGTGCACACTGCCTTCAACTCCACAACCATGCTTTAATCCAACCAGTACCACTCCACCTATACACATACAAACTTTTTCATCAGCCTTATTGGGACTACAAAAAGCTTACAAAAGTCTAAAATAACAAAACAACGGATTCTGCTCGTCTATATCTATCTATATATTTATTTTACTTTTACGGTTCCTAAATAAAGAAAGTTGCATATTCATCTACGTTTTACAACTTTTACTTTCTAAATATTTCTCATATGACTTAAGTAACTTTTCCAAAGAACCTTTACAATCCAAGATGTTAACAATCTGCCTACTCACCCATTCCCAAATCTTCCTTACTCACCTTTCTTATAAAAGTCACAACATATGCCTGTTTCCAGTCAATCTGGTACCTTCACTCAAAGTTATAGACGCTAAAAATCAAATACATCCTTGCAATGCTGGATACTAACCTCTTCCATTAATTCTAACCAAAATATCCCATCAGGCCTCACTTTTACTAATATGTCTAATAAACTAATATCTTGCGCAAAGAGCAATATCGCTAAGCTATTTGTTTACATCATACAAGAACTTAGTGATTCTCTTCAACATTCCACTACTCGTAAAACGGAGCAAAAATAAACATTGAAAAGTTGGGGTTCTCTCAAACTAATACAGGAAATTTAATTGCGGATCCAATTGCCCTAATCTATCTTATATATTTATTATTATAGCTAAAAAACTTCTCAGTTTCTTATTAACTATTCCTTGCAGAGAGAGGTCATCGACCTAACTGTATTCCATGAATAATTTTCTAAAGCAATGACTTCTAAACATCTTCCCATACTCCCTATTAAATATTTATAAAAATCTATGCTTTCGTAATTGTATCTCTTACCTCTACATTCCCAACCAAACAGGTTCTCTCGCCACCCCTAATGGTTATCTTTAAAAACATACTGGACCTTTATATATCATAAAATTTGCTAAATTTCCCATATAAATATATATATATAATTATATATATCTATAAAATATATAATTTATAATATAATATATAATATAATAATATTATAAATAAGAAAGTAGTATATAAATATATATAACTAAATATATAAGGTATATATAAATAAATATATATATAATATATATTATAATACTTATACGTGTAATAATTATATAAATATATTATATAATATAGAGGGGGTTGGGAGTGAGTGAATCTGGGGAAAGTTGGTATATAATTATAATAATATATAATATATATATATATATAAAAGGGGGTAGGAGAGATATATATATATAATAATTAGGTAATAATATATCATAAATATATGATAATAATATTATATAAATATAATATGTGCGGAGAGGAAGTGAAGCTGTGAAAAATCTGAACAGTGTACCTTTTCTCTCTCTCTCTTTTCTGGGAAAAATAAGTTCGAAGAAATTTGATTTGAGTCAAGTATAATTTAATTATCTTCCAATGGTAGTTTTCGGTGATGTTCAAGATACGTGTTATAGGTCTAGTCAGCACAACGCACACCCCAACGCTACCCATCACGAATACGGAAGCATATTAATTTTTCTCCTAACGAGAAGTAGTCTTCAGACTCTTGTCGGCCTCTGACTTGATATTTCCAGGAATTGAACTTGATAAAAATGTGGACAATCTAGATTTTACCTAAAAGAAGATTAATTTATTTTTCAAATAATCCTGGCTTTCTCGAAGATTAACCCGATAGAGGTCTCGAAGAAAACCCGATAAAGTCTGAAGATTAGGAGACAAAGCAAGAGCATCAGATGAAGAATATATCCCTTCCATAAAAAAGGTTACTCTTTACGGAAAGACGCTGCGAGGAGGATGGTGGAAAGAAGTCACAAAACTTAATGTCACAAGGGGGGGCGAGCCGCGCCGCAGAGCGAGATATAGAGAGGTAAAGGGGGAGATTAGAGTAGAGAGTAAATATGAGTTATATCTATTTCCTGAGGGCAATAAAGGGTTCCGCGCGCGCGCCCCCGCCCGCGGGCGCGACAAGGGGTTTTTTTAAAAAAAATTGGCTGAATGTGAAGTGCCACGGTTACTGAGCAAAACGTTTTCAAGGGAGAGAAGCGATAGTGAAACCGACACGCTTCCAAATATTCGCTCATGCATAAAATCAAGGGAACAGAAAATCCATACTCACAATTGGTCGAATAAATATGACTTAACTGAAGACTGGATTTATTATAAGTGGTCGAGTATGATTCAAGAATACCACATGCTAAGTACTATTAAAGAGGAAGAACAGGCCAAACCCAACGTTATATGCAAGGAGAGGAATCCAAACCACAACCTCCGAAACAACTTCCAAAAAAGCCTTCAAGATGAATTCCAACTTAAAGATTCACTAAGGAACCCACCAAATGTTATCACCAAAAAGAAAGAAGGATCAAGATAAAGTGAAGATCAGGACCCATACAGAAAATCCAAAATCGGGAAGCAAGGCCCACAGAGGGGAGGGGAGGAGAGGGATTCAGAGAATGCGGCCGCGGGGTGGGGAGAGCAGAGAGGGCAGCCCAATTTTAGACCCTGTCAGATATAATACAAAGGGGGCGCGGGATTGTAAGGTGGGCCATAATTTAATTGACAGTAGTTGACAGTGGGAGAGAGAGAGGCGGCAGGAGGAGTATTCTATCAAGAACATACCCGAATGAGCCAAAGGTTCTTAAATGGTACTCAATGAGTTCAACGGCCGTGGGGCCACAGCCTACAAGAATAAGTAAACGTAATAAGATCAATTAGTTTTCTTACTATTATCCTCTATTTTGTTTTTTGTATAATAAATCTACAATATAATAACAAAATCAATAAATTGGTACCACTGGGACACTCTAGACAGCTAGAAAGCGAGACAGCGTGGGAGGAGAGAATGGAGGTGGTGAGGGCACAGGGGGGGGGGGGGGAACAAAAAGTGATATCAAGGGATGTATTTTTGTTATTAGTTTAATCAATATTTATATTATTCTATACAAAAATCATACAAGGATTATCGAAAAATAAATACTGGGGAGGGGAGGGTGGATGGCGAGAGAGGTGTAAGAGATTTGGGGTCAATAAGGAGAGACATATAATAATACAAAGTAATCACAGCCTGGATTAGAAATGGTAACATTTCCAGACTGTATTATAAAAACATGTCCGAAATAAACAACACCAAAAAATATGAATTCCATTGAACAATGAGCATATCAATTATCTCCTTACTCACCCACTAATCTAAACAACCCCCTCAATTTCCACTCGTTTCGATAGAAAGAGAGTGAAGAGCAAATAACATAGAAACAGCCCGCAGGGAAGACTCAGGACTCCTACTAACAGTGAATAGGTACTAGGATAGAGGAACGAGAGAATTCTCAAGGTGCTTTACCAACTTTTCGAAAGGTAGTAGAAATTTGATTTATAGGTCATTCTGGGGTAAACAACAACGATAAATCAATTAAAAAGGTTCTTGTGTGATATAATCCAACAAACCCAAGTGAGAACAAGTTATGGTTTCCTGGTGATATATAATATAGGGGTACAATAGGTACTTCCCCTAACAATGCTTATAACAAGCATCGATTATTGCCTCTCTGACGTAAAATCTGTCCATTAGGATTTCTTCTATAAAATCGGAATTTTATCCAATCACTGTAATGGACAGATGCACCACCATTCGTCAATAACACAGATCTCCTATTAAGTTTTGCACAACAGGGCCCAATCCTGATAATGAACGTGTCTTGTTGTTTGACACACATCAGAGCTTGCCCCAAGGGACGTAAGAGTTAAACCTGGATTGGGGGTAAATTCACCTCAGCCCTCAATAAATTTTCAAAGACAATGTATAATGATAAACCATTCGCAATACATGGCCTGACACAGCATTTTATGGTTAATTCAGAAGATCTCCTCTGCACCTAACAATTGATTTAGAATACTTGACGTTCTGTCCTTTTTTTTATACTTCTTATATTTATTTCCGGACAACGATTTTCCGATTTTGTACAATGTAATCAATCCTGAAAAACACAAAATATCCCATTTATTTGATCAGGAAAGATTTCCAATAAAAAAAAAACATGACAATATCATCAATATTAATTTTTTTACATAAAACTGTCTGAAGCGATAAAAATACTGTAGAGAAACAATCATTTTCTCTCCTATGTCTCAACTGCAACTGATCGATTTGGAAAATCAAGTAAAGTACAAATTAATTATTGAGAAACTGACAAGAATATAAAAAAAAAACAATTTTAATCAATAAAATTAAAATTGTACCTTTAAAATAAAGTAACCATCCAAAAATATTGCTTGAAAGTTCCAAGTTTGTCATCGAAAACACCACCTCAATAATTATGAAATTTTTGTTCCATTATATATTTATATTCGAAAATAGGGCTTAGTATGTCTCAAACCCACTCCCTTTCCTTTCTGTTAATCTTATGAAATCACCCATTTGGCCCATAACTTTGACGAGAGAGAGTCTTACTCAATCCAAGTATAGAATTCAGAAACATCGGAGATCCTCAGGAACGGACAAATCTGTAAAAAATTTTAGCTCCCCGCCCACAACCTGTCAAGATGACAGTTCGTGGAACCAAGAAGACTGTAACTATCGTACAACATAATAAACAGCTCAATAATAATATATATCCATTGTCACAGTACGTTTCGATACTCTATAGGCATCATATATTATCATGCATTTTTTGAATAAATATAGACCTCACACAGTAAATATCTCATACACCTTCATGCGTATAACCATTGGTAAATAACGCGAGGAATTCAACATCAAACTTTTTGATTTTTAGTTATAGTTTAAGATTACGCGCAAGCATAAAAGTAAATTCAACTAACACTAAAATTAAATCTTACAACAAACATACACCAGAGGTTTATTTCGCACCTTATTAAAGTGTGACGATCAGGCACATTCTAAAAACATACTATTCAACATTGGCTTCAAAGATAAGATGTTATAGAACAAAGTGGCAAGAGAAGTTACTTAGAATTAATAAGAATAGAAAAGATTTTTTTCAGGTAACTTATCAAATACTTTATTTAAATTGATTGCCATAATTTAAATTATATTGCCTATAGTAAGAACACAGAAGTTTCATTTTCCTAAACAATAACAAAGCCAACTTATCCCAGCCTATTCACTTCATCGACACAAGTGTCATTCTTACTATCTCCTAGAGACAAGAATAAAAGACTGTCTCTTTTCAATAAGACATACTTCCCAATGAGTCACAATAATTTATTCACTACTCAAAAACTAGCAATTGTTAAGGGAACCCTTTCTCTCTATATGCATTTAAATAAACAGGTCACCACCACCAACGATTTCCAATATACATTAGTTTATTATGCATAAATATGTAACTTAACCTTTAAAAGAATCTAAAAGCATGATAACCTCGGTATGCAATTGAACCCGGAAAAAAATTTTTAATAACGGAGCTTTTTGAACCAATGGACCTGAAGTTATATTAACAGAGCTTGTAACTCGTCGATCAGAACACTCTTAAACCTCTAATGTCCTCCGACCGATCCATATAAAGTAAGAAAAAAATGATTTAAAACATAAGAGACTGGATTGACCCTTTACTACTGATATACATCACAATTCGGGTAGTAGAAAGATTTAACACTTTACATCTTTATTGAAGGATTTAATAGCGTTACATTAAATACCAAATTGGATATTATTTGTTTAAGAATATAAGAAAGTTTATTGAAAATCCCTTACGACAGATCTCGTAAGTTAGCTCAGAAAAGTCTGAGTTTCAGGTATCGTAATTATTTTAAGTCTCTCTATATATATACTTAATCATGTTAGTTAATTATATCTTACATCAGCTTTTAGATTAACTTTTCGAATACTTGTACTGAATCACTCAATTTCTACTGTATGAAAGTTGGTAATGTTCCACTACAAAATATCTTCTCTAAGGTATATAAAATTACGGTTGAAGATGGGCAAATAAGTTCTATTAATCCCTTCTCTTCTGAGTAAGTTTAATTATTCCATATCACATTGTATGATAAAATTCTTATTTTCTGTATGATTTGTGGTCTGTGTATACCAGGAGGTGCTTTATTTATGAGATTAAGCTTCCTCTAAATTTCTCACTTATTTCTCTCAAAGCTGCGATCTAATTGCTTCTTTTTAATGCTGGTGGTTGTTTCCCTTGATATTCTATTGAAAATAACTATATACCCTCTCTTTCGTATACAACATTCTCTCATTGTGACTCTCTCAGTATACTCTCATTGATGCACTCTTATCCATATGTTTCATGAAGGTGGTTTTGAGTGGGTTCATTGCTTTCCTAATGTTTTACGTATATTCACATCATTTTATATTTTAAAAATGAGATTTGCTCTGAAATTATTGCCATCCTGAACTTTAAAGCTAAGTTGGTTCTTATTTTTTTACTTTTCTTTTAAAGAGATAATATCTATAAGAATAGGATTTTGGTTTATTATACTTTTTTTTATTATGTAAGTTTTCTAAATTTAATCATTTGATATAGTTTAATACAGGTTTGCATCACGTTAGGGTACTTTTAAATTTAGCTTATGCTTTAATCATTTATTTAAGCTATTTTGTTTGGTCTTTGTGTGTGTAGGTGTGTGTGTGTGGTGGTTGTGTTTGTGGTGTGTGTAGTTGTGTGTGTGTGTATTGTGTGTTGTGTGTCATGGTTGTGTGTACAAAATTAAGTTTTGTAATATGTCAGGTAGAGTTGACTGGTCTTAGACTTTCTAGATTTATCATCAATTCTTTCTGTGAATTATCACTCTTTTTTTTTCAGAATTTCTGGTTTAAAATTTTAGGTTTAGCGTACAATTGACAAGTTTAACTGATTTTTACTTTTAGTTTTTTTTTTTTTTTTTTTTGATTTTTTTTTTTTTTTGTCTGATGTGTATTGTTTTGCTTTGTGGTTGTGTGTGCGTGTAGGATGGCAGATTTTGCACAGACTGGGACTTTCTATCGACTTTAACAACATCCGCGGCTTACTACTCTAACTCTGCATCCCCGGAATACCACCTCTCTACCTCTAAACCTTAACCTTTGCTCTTGTCTGAGACCCAGATGGCTAAGAATTCATTCTCTAGCTTGTTTAATACTATCTAACCCTAAGTCTTCAAATAATTGCCGGATCCAAGGGTAAAGAGTAAAGGTGCTCATATGTAAAAACATGAACACACTTCCTGTAACACGTCTCGAGAATCTCGAATCTCATAACTTTCGATGTTCTGATTGGATTAAAATTTTCTTTCCTTCCACTAACATATCTTGTGATTCTGCTCTGTTTTCTCTCTTAGAGATCAGATTTTTCACCGCTTTTTTGAATATCTACTATCTTCTCACGAAACTGTTATATTTTCTCAACTGAGATCTGAGATCCTCTATTTAGGGATTTCACACACACAACACTGAATGTTGGGGTCCTGATTTAGGTGGGGAGAGGCCGAATCATTCAGCTTTTCTCAACGATCTAGAGCAACTAATTAAACGAACCCACAACATTCCTGGATGTCCAACCATTCTTGAATCACACTTGACTATGTTTACCACTATTCCTTCTCTTTTTTAAAAACACCACTTTCGCTCCTATCGGTAATCTGACCACAATTTATTCTCTTAATTTTAATACTTTCCTCTAACAGCTCCATTGTGCCTTATACGTTTTTCCTTGTACTCGGGCCGGATTGGGGGGGGCCTTGCGTCGCTTCTTATGGTAGCTCAATTGGAATGATAACTGCTTTTTGACTTCTGGTGACGCTCTGCTTCTAGCCAATACGTTGTTAACTTAAATATAAAGATTTTTTAATGGTTGAAAGTATATATAATATATTTTTTTTACATTTTAAGTAGAGTTAGTCTGTAATCTTTGATTGGGTATGAGCAAGGTTTTCGTTGAATGCTTGAAAGTCAACACAAAAAACATTTCTTCTCATCATGATTAACGCCGTCCGGGGAGATACTTCGACGGTTCCGTGGAGAGTTCTCTATTTGTGTCTCTCGGATTCAGTGCATTATTGAGACAGTCGCGTAGCCTGAGAGAGTCGGGTTACCACAGAGTTCTTCCGTCTCTTGAGAGTACTAGCTGCAATATTTGCATTAACTCTATGCCATGTAGATTCCGTGTAGCGGAACGCACACTCACATTTAGAGGCTTTACTAAATAAAACTGAAAATGATGAGCTACTAAACCTCTCATTTAGGTTGTTTTCAACTGATAAATCTTTTACTGAGCTCTCATTTCACAATAACAATCTCCATTTTAAACAACCTCTGATAAACTGTTATTTCCCTATCTAATTTCAATCTGATGGTTCTGTATGCCTAATTCTCCAATACTGTAACAGTATGACCAATTATCTCTTCGGACTACTTATATTTTTACTCTAACTCAATCCTAGACGAGTTCAAAATTCTGTTAAATTTATATATATTTCACTATCTTATTTCTCCTCCTCTTTACTAACTCTGGTTAACTATTGCGTCAATTGCTATTGTATGATTACATTTGATCGTAGCATTCGGCTCATGAAATCTATTAATATGAGTCATAGAAGAAACACGAGCTATCGACACCACGAGGCAGCGACAACACACTATCATATCATGATTATTTGATGAGGGATAAAATAGCTTATTACGTGTATGAGAGACCCTCGCCCTTTCAGTTAAAATATATATTCATACTAAGTCAGTATCTTAAAACTAATATATTTCCTCAGTGATGGAAGTACACGCACCAATTTCACAGACTACTTGTCGGAGAATAAAGGAGCCACGAGCCTTCTGAGTGATATATTAACTTATCTAGCCTCTTATCTCGAGCCTCTCATTTTGAATACGTGAGTGTAGAGTTTAGAGAATATCAGCCACGCATATCTCAACTCAACTTTCATTAAACTAGAATCTCACTGATAGCCTTCCGAAATATGCACTAGCCCGTTGTAACCTGGCGCCCAGAGTATCGTGGTTCGAAGTGCATGTAACTTCAACCTATACCTATCTAACTTGAGATATTAATTGTAATATGCTACAAGCACGAGATTACGAATCTACGTGAGTAGAACTTGCCGTGGTGGCGAATTTACAACATCCAAGGCTATTTAATACCGGAGTAAGTAGCACGCGTTAACACTAAATCTCCAAGGCTCCGCCTCCTTTATGGGTTCACTCCACTCTCTTTTTTGAGCTTAACTTATATCTAGTATTTTATTTAAATATTGCTGCATTATCGAGGTATGTAGTTGATTGAGGTATATAGAGCGTACTGTCTTTTTCTATCATATAAATGCGTGATCCTTATAATACAGGATTCTGTTCATCCTACTTTATTCTACTTATTCATTAATGTATCTCTCACCTATATAAACAATTCATAATTTAGATAAAATTAAGGCCGATGACTCGACATATCATTCTTCAATTCATTTCAACACTCATAGCTCCTTATTTCACTCACTTCTTAGAATTCGCTATCGGCTTAATCTTATTTCGATTCATATTTCACGCTGAGTCTGTGAAATGAACTTTCCGTAGGCTGGGGTAGTCGACTCTGTGAATCACTTTGAAATTCAAATTTCTATTAAAAAGCCCATACATTCATACTATAATATCTCCCTCTACTTAGCCAACTTCATTAACTTTACCCTATCTCTTTTCGAGACTGTTCTTTCGTCTCTACCTGTGATCATATATATAGAATAGCATTACTTTCGCACATAAAATATAAACAATAAAATAATGTCTTTGGAACCTCACATCAATATCAAGCGGTTTGCTATGGGACGACTTAAAGATACTAATAGGAGCTCTGTTTACGTGATGACGAGACTTTTTTTTCCTTCGTTCTCTCCAAGTTGCTTTAGCTATAACAGGGTTCATCCGCCTATATGGAGTATGCTCTCAATAATTCATAGGGAGACTCTAGGTTTCTACCCGCTCTTAGAATAAGGTGTCTGACTTCACAAAGTACGATAATGGCACTTATATAAATTTGAGATTTTTTACTTCACACTTTTCATTTCACTTGATACCTCTATATTGTAGCCGGCGCGATGTATTGAGTCATATCTCTTTTCTATATATGGTAAATCACTATATATATAGAGTGAGAAGCTGGAGCTAAGGTGCTATACGAGAGGAAATCATATATATTAATCGACTCGGAGTTCCTCACCATTTTATCTCAAAAGAGATGAAACACATCCTACTACACGAGCAAGCAGGGAATGCTCGATGTATCTGCATGCGAGCATGAGTTTTGTAGTTCTGATTATTGAGACATCGCAGGCTTAGTTTTGGCTGCGGTTCGTTTCCTACTTTTGTGATCACCTCGTTCTGTTGGAATTCTCTTCCTTACATATATGTATGTTTTACCTGCGATTTAATAACTCCCCCAACTCAAGCCTGCGTCTGGGTGCTCATTGCGTAATTTAAGTAGTTGGTGAACTTTTGAAGGCGTATACAACACCCCCTCCTTGAATAGGGCTCTGCCCGTGAGTTGTGGTGACAACATGTAAAAATAAAAAATAAATAAATAAAAATCACCAAATCTCATCCTTCTACGTTCATTTTTAATGTTTTTTGGGCTCAGCACCCCACTAAAGGGGACGCCCCATATAATTTAACTAGTACTCTACTCATGTCGTCTCTTATATTACTCACTCACAAATTCAACCTTCCTCGCTATTTTCACAATGTTTTGAGGCTGACATCCCCCCTAAAGGGCACCTATATAATTTTAATATAAATTTTAACATATTAGAATTTATAGAGTCGTTTAATGAAGTTTCACTATTTTTTTATATGGTAGTAGGTGAGGTAATAGTATAGTAGTAGTAGTAGTAGTAGTAGTAGTAGTAGTAGTAGTAATAGGTAGTAGTAGTAAAATAAAATGTGCGCGAGCGTTGCCGTGTAACTACTTACTCGCTCTGCGATCGAGTAATTGGTTACACGGCAACGATCGCGCACATTTGAAATCTTATTATAATAATAATATTAGAATAATAATAATAATAATAATAATAATAATAATAATAATAATAATAAATATGAATAATAATAGATAAATAATGAATAATGAATAATAATAATAATAATAATTAATAATAATAATAATAATTAATCAAAGCTTTAATTTTATTATGAATTGTTAAATTTTTAAGTTTTTGTGAAGTTTAAAATTACTTACTGTATATGTTTTTTTCCTATTTTCCTAAGATCGAAAACTAAGGGGACAAAGTGGCACGTTTAATTAAAATTATTAGTATATATAGATGATAATATTTTCTTTTCATCTTTCTTTTTTTCATTTAGCCTCTAAATGACTCCCCTCAGATTGGGGGTGGGGTACGCAAACATGCACAGGAAACATAATAGTTAAGAAGAAGAAGAAGAGCATGACCTATACCGAAAAAGAAAGAACCCCAACACCATCCTTCTTATACCATTTAATTCGAGACCGTCGCAGCTAAAATCCACCCTAGAGATTCATCCACCGCGATGGATCCCCAATTGTGGTATATCTCCTTTGTGTCAGGATTCATCAAATGGGCCAGTTCCACAATCATGCCCCTCTCAAAAAGAAGCAAAAGTCTATGATGCACCATTCCTCTCGCTTGAACCAATCTCATATTCATTTCCTTTAAACACTCTCTTACTGGCTCAATCATCTTTTCTTCTGTCTCTTCCCGATACTCTCATAACTATACAACAGCTTAAAAATCACTTTAATAAACTCGTTTACTTTATTCGTCACACCATAAAACTCCCTAATACGTTCATTCAACATTTTATCAATTTTTCTCACTCCTAATACGTTCCTAAGATTATCCATCTGAGTAGACTACACCTTAGATCTATCTATATGTCTTATTATTATACTTTAACCCCGGGAACAACATACAGTCATTCAAAACCTTAGGACACTCAAGACTTAGTTCTCTTGCATTCGCTAAAGATTTCTTTGCTCAAACCACCTTCCTACTAATCGCAGCTTTCCTACTACATCAGCATCATCTGCTTCTTTATCATCCAACATATATTCTAAATATTTAAATTCAGATTCTTGTTCCAGTTGCCCATCATCCAACGTGATTTAACACTGCGGACTCTCCTCACTTACCACCATCACCTTGCTCTTATATCTCTATGCTTTCAAGATCCTCCTTTTATATACATAGCCAAACCCCTCTACCAATCTTCTTAAATTTTCTTCAGATTCACCACACAAAGCTAAATCATCTTCGTACAATAAGTAAGGTACCCTCCGGCCTATATCGTTTTCCATCACTCTTTAAACTTCCCTGACACCATCCCTTAAATCGGTTCATATATAAATTAAAATGAAGTCGAAGGTAGGTGTGCGTTCATTGGAAATATTAATAAGTATAAATCATGTCATTCTCTATTCTACTTATTCTCTTTCGCGTTTCACAATCAACACACGTAAGTTTAATTACATTCAGAAACCTACCACCAACACCATATATCATTAAAGTTTGACACAGAGCTTCCCTACTTTTCCTGCCTTATCCCTGTTGCCAGTCCATAATTCCAAAATAAAGTTTCTTCTTCTTCTTCTCATTTTCTCATTCATTTGATTTATGTAAAATCTGATCTACACATCCTCTACCACTTCTGAATACACCTTATTTCTCAACAATCAACCCTTCAGTCACTCGACGAACTATTTCAACCAATATACCAGCATACATCTCCTACTACTACCATTGCTCTCTCCAGTCTTTCGAAATTGCCGTCCCAACACTGTTAAGAAACGCTTTACGTTATCATACATACATACATACCATACCTACATACAATACTTACAATACATACAATACATACATAACATAATAGTGAAATACATAACATACATACATATCCAGACAATCACAATCTCTCCTCCATTCTTGATTATTTCACCAGCAATTCATATCTACCTGTAGCTTTACCATTCTTAAACTTTCACACTCTCACCTAGTTAACCGGGTCCTCCCTACAAATCCACCAGAAGACTCAATTCCCAAAATAATTTAATAATTAATAATAAACATATAAGAATAATATAATAATAATAATAATAATAGTGAATAATAATAATAATAATAATAAGAATAGTGATAACAACAATAATATCCATTATTTAAAACTTTAGTGATGATAATATTGTTATAATAATGGTGAAATGCTAAAAATCCAAAGATAGATCCCTCAAGTATTACAACACATATACTATATACATAATCGTATAGCTATATATATTATATAATATATATATATATATTATATATATAGTATATATATTATATATAATATATATCATATTATAGTATATATACTATATATGTATATATGTTGGAATCTATTTACTCCAGTACATATCATAATACATAAGTATATAATATATATTATATATACATAGTATATATACGTATATATATATATCGTATATAAATATATATATATTATATTATATTATATATAAGTATGATATCTGCGAATTATACGACTATATTTCATACTATATGTTGATATAATATATATATATATATTAATATAATATATACTATATAAAGTTATACGGCACAGACTATATCAATATATATTATGTATAATATATATATATATTATTATTATAGATATATATTATAGATACTATAATATAATATAGTATATAATATATTAAAAAAGTATATAGTATTATAAAATATATAGATATATATAATATATATCGTTATGCCTATAATATATATTATATATATATTATCTATACTACTATCTACATACATTATATAATATAGTAATCATATATATGTATATATATACCTATACTATATATATTATATTATATTTATAATATATATATTATATCTTATATTATTATATATATGTGTATATATATATAATATATATTATATAATATATTATATATAATATAGTATAAGTTAGTTATACATTATATATATATATATTATATGTATATATATATATATAATAATATATATAATATTATATATATTATTAATATATATAATTTACATATATAATAATAATTATATATATATTAATTAAACTATATAATTTTTTATATACTATTATAATAATATATATATATAATCTATTTATATATATATATATATAATATATATTATATATATAATATATTATAACTTATACATATATATTAATATATAAATATAAATATAGATAATAATATAAGGTTTCAAAAAATAATAAAAAAAAATTAATAGTATATACTATATACTATATAGTAAATTATAATATATAGTATAAAATACTATATAATTATATAATATATCATACTATATATATATATAAATATAATAAATATATACTATATTAATATATATACTATATACAATATAATATAGATATATATTATATTAAGTTATATATATATTATAGTATATATATCATAGTACTATATAATAATACTATATATATACTATGTATCGTATATCTATATACTATTTACACAATGTTTATCTATAAATATATATACTATATACATAATTATTAGTATATATATATTATTATATATATATATATATTACTATATATATATATAATCATATATGATTATATATACTATATATATATATTTATAATCAAAGGATCCAGCCTTTTGGAATCTTGGGACGGTATTTTGGATGGAACAAAGATGCCTGTGCTCCTTGCCTTCAAGTTAGCCTCTTCAATACGCTCAAACAAACTGAACCTAGTGCTGGAAAAGAGGACATCCGTCTCCGCTCACTCATGTCTTTACTTGTGTAGGTAAACTTTTAGCTAATATATATAATATACTATATTATAATTGATATAATATAGTCTATATATATATATATTATATAAATATATATATAGTATTATCTAATATTATAATATATTTAAATATATATAATATATATTATATATATACTAATAGTTTATTAATATATATATTAATATATATATAATATATAATATCATAAATATATATACAGTAATTTCTCTTGTTTTTCTGCGTACGCTCCTCCTATGGAACATATATTCCGGCTTCTTTTTTAAATATGTTTTATACTGCCATCTCACGTAAGATATTGCTTTCTTTTACATCCAGCTGCCAAGGTCCTAATCTTAAAGCGGCTATCAACGTCACCCCAATTGAGCCTGCTGCTCCTCTCTACTGACAGATAGAATTTATGCAAGACATTCAGTACGCTCAGCGATCTGAACAGTTAATTAAGGAACCTAAACATACACATCCCAAACTCGTACCTACTGCCAATCTTGAAATAATCTGACCAACGCTTCACCACTTCTCCTTCTCGTTATAAATACACACTTTTCCCTCCTATCGATAACCTTGCCCTAAACGTACTTTCTGGCACTTTAATCGGGCTAGGCTAGTTGAGTGGCATTGCGTAGCTTCTTTGCTACCTACCCTTGGAAAGAATCCTGTTTTGACTCGGATAACGTTTTGCTGACTGCTGAGAAAGAAGGGGCCGTAATCTCTGAGGAAATGAGCAGGTTCATTCTGTCTTCTACTAAATCATTTTCTCCTCACAACCCGTGATTTGATGGAACCTACACTCGTGCTTTTCAGGATAGGGAAAATGCTTATCGGAAATGGAAAAACTCTCTTTCTCCAATCACCCTTGCTAATTTTCGTTAAACTCAGAATAGTTTGATCTCCTACTGATAAAAATTGCTAAAAACATTTCTAATAACTTCTGTAAATCTGCTTTTCCTCCTCTTATTCGCCCTTATGGATCTGTAGCTAATATTCCTGAAAAAGTTAATCTCTTCTGCCTCCTATTTTCATCCAATTCCATCCTGGACCATTCTGGCAACCCCCTCCTACTCTTTCTCCTCTTGGGTGTCCCATGGCTCCACCTCTGATTTCACATGATAAGGTGCAAGAGATATGAGATAAATGAACATTAGGAGGGCAGAGGTCTGAGTGGTATTGCTCATCGTGTTTTGAGGGAGTGTACTTCCGAGTTGTTGCCTGTCTTTGATCGGCTCTATTCTCTTTGCCTTAATTCTAACCCTTTCTCTCAGTGCTGGAAGCGCTCATATATATGTAAATGATCCTGAAGAAGGGTAGCCGCTCTGGTCCTTCTAACTATCGTCCAATATCTCTCACTTGTACTCTATTTAAAATCTTTGAAATTCTCGTCAACTCTCATTTCCTGGAGCATCTCTAATTTCATTCCCTCCTTTCTGATCACCAGTATGGCTTTTGACGTTTGAGATCAGCTGGTGACATTATTTCCTATCTCATTGATTCGTGGTTTTTTGCCCTTAGGGACTATGGGCAGTCATATGTGATGGAGCTGGACATATAAAATCATTTGACCGGGTATGACACATATCACTGCTCTCTAAGCTTCCTTCCTTTGAGTTTCCTCCTTATCTTTGCCCACTTCTGTCTAATTTTCTGTCGGATCGCTCCACGTTGACACTTGTTGTTGGAGCGACTTCTTCCTTTCCTGTTAACTGTTGTGTTCCACAAAGTTCTATTATACTCCAACTTTATTATTACTTTTAATTAACATTCTTGTCAGCTGGTCATCTAACTCTGTTCATTCTTATGCCAAGGACTCAACTGTCCATTCTTCCATTAATTTCAAATCTGCTCACTCTTACTCTTCTAAAATTGCTTCTCGATTTCACCTTTTGTTGTCATTGTCCTTGTTTAAATGCACTGATTTATTAAGAAATTGCAGGTTTTAATTTTTTTTTATAGAAATCAGAAGGTAAAAGTGTCACTCCCGTGTCACCACTGAAATGTATTGAATGACTAGTGGAAATTAATAGTACGTTTTATTTTTTATTAAAATAAAAACGATAATTGATAGAGAGACACAAAATTTCATAATACACGGCAAAATAAAATAAATTGCATGTTTCTTTTAAGTTTTATTAATTAATATATATATAATATATAATATCTTATATAGTATTTATATATATAGTATAGTATTATATATATATATATATATATTATATATATATATATATAATATATATATATATTAAGTAATATCTAATAGTATTGTAATACATACATGATTTATATAAGTAACTAATGAATATATATAACTAATATCAGTATATATATATACTATTTATCATATGAAGGACAATCTATTTATATAAACGTATATAACATAAATGAGTTAGTAAGATTATAGAGTTAATTAATCATATATATATATATAATACTATATATATATAAAGATCATGGAGCAAAGTATAGGAATTAAATCATTATCTAAAAGTAAATTTTTAATTTTAATTTTATTATAAATGAAAGTAAACTATAAAAAGTAATGTAAAATTTTATGGAAAATATTATTGAAAGTTATAATTAGTGAGAATATATTAAACATTTGTAGGTCTTGCTGCACGCTGTGTAAGGAAATTTTTAACGAATTTCCCAATCTTGGCTTTTAGTGTTACGTGAAAGTTCTTTGAGTAGGATGTCGTTTCCATTGTCTCGAAAATTGCATTTTTTTATGAAAATGATGTATTATTAGCGATTTACAATAAAAGGGTTTATAAAATAAGAAAAGTGTATATATAAGTTGTAAGAAAAGTGTGTCAGTTATAAAGTGATTAAATAGTTTTTAATAATTTTTGTTATTATAAATTGGTTACCGAAACCTGCCAAAAGCTTTTTTTCGAGCCATGTAAAACATACACGATCCAAGTAAATGGTAATATTTATTTTTGTACTTTTATTGAAAAATGTATACGGGAACAAAATTATACCCAACAATAAAAAAAAAACATAAGTACCAGGTATCTCTATGGAACATAAAATAGAAATTTTCTAGTTTAGGTATTTTGTTAATTTACGTTGGATTAATCTTTAAGTTATACATTAATATATAATACTAAGTATAATATATAGTATATATATCTATATATATATATTATAAAATATATATTATATATTATAGTATAGCTATCATATATATACATATATAATATACTAATGTTTAAAGAAATATGACTGCTTTTGAAGCTTCCAAAAAAGCCCTTGCTACTGATCAATAATTCTCAAATTATGTTACATATTACACAGTAGAAATTTAAAATTGTTTAGCGAATTTTTAGTTATGGTACACTCATATGGATAGATCAATATAAAATTCATATTTACATCGAGTATATAAAATCTTTAAATATCAAAATCTTGCACATCAATCAGGCGAACTGAACTTACTACCTCTAATGATATTAGAAAACAAATATGGCCAATTATCTTTGTTTATAAAATGAATATCTGAATAGGTCTCTGCGTGGGGATCAACAATATAATAAATAATATCGATATACGATCGGTTTGGAGCTGAAAATATTTGGGCTCAGCCGAACATTCAATTTATGCCAATATACTATATATTATAGTAGATATATAGTATATATATATACTATACTATATAAAGTTCATATATAATATATAACTATATATATATATATAATATATATAAGACTATTATTCGTATACTTAGAATTTCAAAGATTCTATAAGTATGTAATATATTTTCAAGCATATTTTAATATTGACACAACACTTCCCAGTCCCACTATATAATTAATAATATTAATATATTATATATATATAATATTATATATATATATATAGTATACTATATATATATTTTATATATTATAATATAAAAAATATATTAATAAATGTATAATGATATAGTATAACTATATATATATAAATATTATATAATATATTATATATATATATACTATATATTATACCTATTATACTTATTATATATGTATATATTATATATATATTATATTATAATATATTATTATATATTATATATAATATATATATATAATATATACTATATATAATAATATACTACTATAGTATATAATATATATAAATGTATAAGTATAATATATTTATATATATATATATAATATATATATATATATATATATAACTATATATTATATTATATATATATATAATTATTATATATAGATATTATCATATATATGATAATTTATATATTATGCCAGAAACTACGCAAAAATAGATTATGAAAATAGATATTAGGAAAATTAGAAGTTGAGCAGAATTAATTTCATTATTAAACAAATTGCTTTTAAAATTCGCTTTCGTTGTACTCAGGATGCTTCTAATTGACAAAGTTTAATTTTTAAACATAGTCTAATTCTTTGCTTAGCCCTCAACCACGATAAGATAAGAAACTTCAGTGATGTTTTTATATCATAGAGGAGCTTTCGTGGCTTGGAAGGGCCTCAAGATGGTCAAACTCGCATATGTCTTATTGAATGAAAATTGTTCTACGTTGCTCATTCAGTACAAGCTTGGAATTTCGGTAATTCATTCCTAACTTAGTGCAGGTATATAAATATATATATTATATATAATAATAAAAATAATATATATAATATTATAATATATAATATATACTACTATATATATATATATATATATATATATATTAAATATATATATATATAGTATTTTATATATATATTTAATTAATTTTATAAAATTAATAATAAATACTATATATATATACTACTATATAAATATATCATATGCTAATAATAACTATATTATATATATATCATATACTATATATATATATTACTAAATATGTAACAGTAATATATATATGAATCATATAATATATTATTATATATAATATTAAAATTATATATATAATAGTATAAATACCTATATTATATACTATATATATAAAATATATACACATATATATTTCCTGTATATATATACATTAATATACTATATAATATAATATATATATACTAGTAATATATAATAATATATATAATACTATAATACGTATAATATATATTATTATAATATCTCGATATGTGGTACTATAATCTATAATATATCATAATATATATATATATATTATATATATATATTATATATACTCATTATTATCATTATCATAGTACTATATATAATATATATATAACGTATATATATAATGTATATATATAAATATATGTATATCATATCATATACCATATATTTAATTACATCTATTATATATCATATATATATATATCTATATATAGTATATAATATATAATATATACCTATATATATATACTATATATAATATATTATTTATATATATATATATATTAGTTATTATATATACAGTATATATATATATATACTAATATATATATATTATTATAATATATACTAATATATATAATTATATACTACAAATAAATGTTATATATATTTAATTAAGGCATTACGATTTAATATTATATATATTACTTATATATAGTATATATATATATATTACTATATATATATTATATACTATATATCATATTATATATATATTAATATTAGTATATTATAATAATATTTTACGGTGTAATATATATATATATTATATATATATATAATATATCTATATATATTAATATTATATATATATAATATATATATATATATAAATTATTGTGGTCACAAGTTATAGGAAAGGAAATTTCTTTCGTTGTATTTTCCGGGGCACCCGCCCCCTAAAAGCTGTCAAATGTCTAAAATATGAGATTGGCAAAGCTGCAGCTTAATTGAATAACGTTAACCCGTGCCTCATTGAGGTCAAAATTTTGAAAAACTGTTAATTTTTGAGAAAAAAAAATCGCAGTTTTCCTTCATAAAAGGAAAACCATTCATCGTCGAAACTTAATTCCTGCTTTATTTCATAGGAAATGTTGTTGTCTTGAAGTTTCACTCTCATCTTCGTTCTCAAGCTTGAGCTGAAGGCAGAAAGACAACATAATTTTAATGTGGCCAATTAAAAAAATCTTGTATTTCTGCCTTGAACTCATGCTCGTTGATGCTGTAGAAGACAAAAGTGAGAGCAAAACATCAAGGCAACAACATTCATTAAGAAATAAGACAAAAATCAGGTTTCTAGGACAAATAGTTTTCATTTTATGAAGGTAAAACTGCGATTTTTTTTTTTTGCAAAAATATCAGTTTCTCTTTCATAAAATAAATACTATTTTTCTTAGAAACCTGATTCTTGTCTTATTTTATAGGAAATATTGTTTCCTTGAAGATTTACTCTCACCTTCGTCTTCCACAGTATCAACTAGCATGAGTCCACGGAAGAAAGTTAAGATTTTTTTTAATTGTCCACATTTCTCATCAAATCACTGGCTGTAAGTTGCCACTCTCAGATCTGCAAGCACAACTCAAAGCATAAAAGTAGAAACTTTTAAATCAACTCTTGAAGACCTATTTGATGTTGCTCATCAGGATGCACTGAAAAACACTACTGAAGTAGGCAAGCAGTTTTTGTTACTCCAGAGAGAAAACGGCATCCTAGCTGCATGGGAGGCGTTGACATGAAATACGTAAAAGCAGAACAACGAAGAGAAAAGAAACGAACAGCTGAGATGGCAAGATTGGCAAAATCAAGAGAAAATGTAGGCCTTTTCCCTTAATTTTTCTTTTCTTAATGTTTCAGTAGTAAGTTGGTACATAGTTTGACATTAAGGAAAACTTTTTTTTATTACAAATTATTTATTTAGTATTATCTTTTCTGTTCAAATTGGTTGACTTGATGTCATTATCTGTTAGTAGTACTTAATGGTTTATTTTATTTTATATGTTTTAATTTTTAGAAATATTTGAGGATGAAGATGTAGAACTGCAATCTTCACTAAGCAGCACATCAGAAGAGGAGGAGCGGACGCAAGAAGATATGGAAATGGAGGATAACTTTCCAGACACAGAGTAAGTAGGGTTAAAAATAAAGAAAAGGAAGTACTCTCGAGGAAGTGAAGAGATTATTACTGAAAATTGTCTTTATTGTTAGATAGGTGTAGTATTTCTGATAGAGACGCAGTTCAAATAATATCAGTTACTGCAGAGGCATTAGGTCATGACCCACTGAATTTAATTGTAAATAGAAGTATAATACGACTCCGCAGACAGCAATTCCGAAAACAAAGGACTGAGCTTATCAAAAATAGATTCAAGAATTCCGATTTAGAGGTAGCTGTTGTGCACTGGGATGGGAAATTGCCTCCAGATATTTTTAGTAAAGAAAATGTAGAGAGGGTAGAGGTTTTGATTAGTTGTGGGGATGAAGAACAATTGATAGGACATCCTCAGCTTAAAATGTTTTTGGGAATTACTCAGGCAAAGACTGTATTTTCAGCAGTTGAACAGTGGGGGGCAGATGGAAAAATCCATGCAATGGGTTTTGACATCGCTGCAATAAATACTTGTCACTTCAAGGGAGCCTGCGTTTTGTTAGAGCAATTATTAGAGAAAAATCTTCTGTATTTAGCATGTCGCTACCATATTTTAGAAGTTATTCTAAAAGGAGTTTTTGATTGTAAAATGGACACAACAATTAGCTCTCAGCCAGATATTTTTTAAAAATTTCAGACTGGGCGGTGTAAGTTAGACAAGACAAAATACAAAACTGTTATTGAAAATGAAAACATGAGATATAAAATACGTAATTTGGACCAAATTACAAATTTTATTATCGAACAATTAAAAAATCAGAGATGCATGGATTGCATATGAGAAGACGATGAAAAAGGATGATTCCAGAGGAATAAGAAAACGATCAGATCCATATATGAGATGGTTACCGAACCCTAAAATGGGATTTCCCTCTAAAATAAAATTTTAATAGTAGAATCAGCCATTAGTAACTTAGATTTTCACTTTCGCAACAGCATATTGTACAAAATATAAAACTTAGCACAACGAGCTTATTAATTATACGATCTCCCTAACTATATGCCGTTCATAAAACATTGTCTAACTTAGCCTAACCAAACCTAACTGACCTGAACATTCCAACCAAACACACATGCACACACACAGCGTGTATGTATCTTTCTTGACACAGTATCTAGCATACCCTAACCAGATCTAACCTAGTATAACATACTACTCTAACATACAAGCACACACACACACACATACACGCACACACAACATATTAATTATAGAGACAGTTTACTTCTTCCTCTCTCTCTTCGCACTAACTAACTATGTTTTTTAATGCATTGTCTAACCAAACATTACGCAACCTTACTATTCACATAACATTTTAATAACATTATACATAAGTAAACCGTTTTCTAACCGTCAAAGGTTAACATTTATATTTTAATATATTTTCTTTTGATACTTCAAACATTTATATTTTCACATTTAATATTCAAATCTCATTTTATTTTGTAAACATTATTATATTTTGTTTGTTAAGTATTTATTTTTTATAACTTTATTTTACAATTATATTTTTCATATTAAGTTTTCTTATTTTTTAAGTTTAATTTTACATTTTACTACTTATGTTTTTAGTTTTTATTTATTTTAAAGTTTATTTTGCTAAGTTTTTATTTTTCTGCTAGTTTTATTTTTTAAGTTGTATGTATGAACATAACTTAAAATAAGTTCTTTGTATGAATATAACATAAAATTTAATAAAAACATTTTATATTTTTACTAAAGCTTTTATTCTTTTTATGTTTATAACAAAAATATCAAATAATCAATAGATCAATGAATCAAAACCGCAAATTCATAGTCCTTTTCCCATTAGTGATCCATTGATTAAGTTATTAAAGTCGTATTTAGGTATCATTTTGCATTTATTGCAATATAAATTCACATGTTTAAACCAGGGCTGCGTAGTCGGAGTCGGGGTCGGAATCGGATTCGTGGAGTCGGAGTCGGAGTCGAGAAGTCTTGCAATTTTCCAGGAGTCGGAGTCGGAGTCGAAAATTCTGTTCAAGTGGAGTCGGAGTCGGAGTCGAAAGTTCTTGTGTAAGTCGGAGTCGGAGTCGAAAATTCCTTTGTAAGTGGAGTCGGAGTCGGTCGAAAATTTATAAAATTATTATTATTATTATTATTATTATTATTATTATTATTATTATTATTATTATTATTATTATTATTATTATTATTATTATTATTATTATTATTATTATTATTATTATTATTATTATTATTATTATAATTAATATTATTATTATTATTATTATTATTATTATTATTATTATTATTATTATTATTATTATTATTATTATTAATGTGCTATTATTATTATTATTAATATTATTAATTTTATGATTAACTATTCCAATTAACATTGATAAAAAAAGCGCACGGCTGTTTTATAATAAAAATAAAAATAATTTGCATTATAATTACGTTATATATTTGTTTCTGAAACTGAAATATACTCAGTATTTTTTTTGTCATTTATTTTTATGTCTTTACGGTACTTTAAAATTTAATTAAATTTTTAGGGAAGATTCATTATTCGGTTCACTCTAAGCCCAATTTTCGCCCCCCATAAAAATGGACATAAAATTAGGAATTTTCAGCCAATTTTGACTAGAAAAAACACCAAATTGTTGCTTTTTTTGCAATCTAAAACGAAGTTTTAGAGTGGTTTTCTCTGTCTGTAGTCATTCTTTCAGAATTTTCAATTTTTCAAAACCCATGTTTGTGATATTTGTCGTATCAACTTCAAAATTTTTTATTTGACTTGCTTGTCGATGATTATCCATTCGGACCATTACCTAATATGCATGAAGTAATTTTTCGATTTTTTGAGTTTTGTGCTCAGCGTTATTCAATTTCAAAACCCACTTTTTTTGGATTTTAAAATGAAAAATTGCGATTATTTTTTTTCTGTTCGTGCGAAGTAGATGAAATTTGCAGGGCTTATGTATTCGGGAGAGATGCACATTTTTTACTTAGATAATATCTTTGTATATCCATTAGTTTTAGATTTTTCTTGGAACAAATTTAAAAAAAAAAAAAAATTTGAAAATTTTTCGAATTTTTTTTCTGAGTTTACAAAGAAATTTTTTAAAAAAAAGATGTATCCCGACTAGTACAAGCCCTGAAAATTTAATGTTGATCGGACCAGCAGAAAAAAAATATATCAATTTTTCATTTTTCCAAAAAATTCCAACGTTTGAAAAAGTGAAATATTGAGATATTTTTTCCTACCTGTCCGATCAACATCATAAAATTTTCAGGGCTTGTACAATCGGGCAAGATGCATCTTTTTTACATAGATAATTTTTTGTATACTGAGAAAAAAATTTTAAAAAAATTATAAATTTTTTTTTTTTTTTGAAAATTTGTTCCAAGAACAAATCCCAAACTATTTCATATACAAAGATATTATCTAAGTAAAAAATGTGCATCTCTCCCGACTACATATACCATGAAAAATTTCATCTATCAACACAATTTATAAAAAAGAAATTATAATCTTTTAAAATCCAATAAAAGTGGGATTTGAAATTGGACAATGCTGAGCACAAAACACAAAAAAAAATCGAAAAAGTACTTCATGCATATTGTAGGTAATGGACTCATTTATGTATATTTCAAGTTTGAAGTCATTTTGTATTCTGAAAGTTGATACGACAAATATTAAACATGGTTTTATTAAGTCTGAGGAAATGACTCAACACAGAAAGCCACTCTAAATAAGTTTGAGAGGTCTTCTGAGTTATTGTTTATAGGGTCAAATCATTTCAGAAAAATTAGTATATTCATTTTCAGGGAGAACCAGTGAATATATCATTTCAGTCAATCTTCACCACATCGAGCATTTAGATTCATTGGAAGGTATATTTTTATTCTCTTAAAGGCAAGCGAAAAAAAATAGTTGAAACAAAAAAATGTTTTACTGTAACCCTGTAAGCACTCTAAGCTTGGTCAGAGTCGAAATTTTGATTTGATTTGCTTTGAAGAGTCGGAGTCGGAGTCGAAAATTTTTGTTTGAATGAAGTCGGAGTCGGAGTCGGAGTCGAAAATTTTTGTTTAAGTGGAGTCGGAGTCGGAGTCGAAAATTTTGTTTAAGTGGAGTCGGAATCGAAAATCCAAATTTGAAATTAAGGAGTCGGAGTCAGAGTCGGAGTCGAAAAGCTTATTTTACGACTCCGCAGCCCTGGTTTAAACACAGTTTCTATCTCTCTCTTTATCTAACTTGTGTATAACATAACTTAACCTATCTACCCTAACCCAGACTATTTTTCCTTAACAAATTTAAACTATCACTGCCTAAGGCTATCATAAAGTTCACAAGACTGTTTTTTTCTACAATGTCATACATTTTACCACGTTTTCTAAACATGGTACTTAACATTTGTATTTTCTTTTTTAAAGTATAACATTTATATTTATTATATTCTTTCTTTAAATTATAACCTTAATATTTTTCATTCAACGTTAACTTAAAATATTTCAAAGTTTTTAAAGTGTTATAAATAAACATAACATAAGCACAAGGTCTTTGAACAATGAACTCATTTTATATAATTGTAATCACAAAATACACTAACAAACACTTACTCATTGTATCATTTTAACACATATTTTACGTAGAAAATTTAAAAATCTGGTGACTTTTAATATTTTCATATTACTTATCATATATCCAGTGAATTAATTAGACAAATTGATTGGTGAAAATTGGCAATGTATGTAGTGATAATTTGACAATGCAGCATAGATGTGTTTTTTATCTTATTAATTCTCTATTATTTTTCTCTTTTCCAAACTGGTACCTAACGTAACATTATCCAACCAAACTTAAGCTAACCATACTTTTTCATCATACCGATAGTTGTTAATATAGTAATATCTAAGCAAACTTGACAAAATTTATCATTACTTAACCTATCTAGCATATTGAACTACGAATAACTGTTACCATAAACCAAGTTTTATAACTTATAAAAGCTAACATAACAATACCTGGTCTATTCTAAGAGCATAACATAACTACCCTAACATATCTTAAGTATTAATTAAATGCTATCATTGACAAGACTAAGTCATTATCAAGCTAGATTGCATAACAATACTTGACCTAGCCTATCAACCTGACCACATCCATCAATATCAAAAATATGGAGCTATGAATAAATGCTAGTGTTTCTCAAGTTCTCTACTAATTAACCGTTAACACAGAATACATTCCGACAAATCGATACTGTTAACATAAATTAAATTTCCTAATGTAACAAAGTAACTTGGCATATTTCCCATAAATCATCAGAATATACCGAGACTGAACATTACCCAACATATCTATCCTACTAAACTATGAATAAATCCTAACATTAACAAAGTGTCCTACCTACCTATCAAAGATACCTACATTTTGAACTACGAATAATTTCTAACATTAACAAAGTTCTCTATCAAATCTAACATTACAAAGCAAAATTTAACCTAACCCTACGTTTCTAAATATCAATAATAGCTAACATAGTAATATCTAACAAAACTTTATATTTCCTAGCAAAACTAGTATAACTTAAGAGATCTAAACCTACTGAACTACGAATAAATGCTAAATTAAACTTATCCTACCTATTGAAGACACGGTGTACATATTCCCATGAAAAGCATAACAAACAAGCACATGTATGCATTAAGGAATCCTAGTTTATCATATACAGTACGTTACTTCTTCGAAGTCATACATTGTATTTGGTTCTTCGTTCAAACATTAACTTAATTTAGTTTTTCTTTAAGCTGAAGCATTTACATTTTCTTTCCCAGCTGTAACCTTAATAATTTCTTTCGAACATTAACTACAACTTTTTTCAAAGTTTATATTATTAATAAGAATTTGTGTTTCATTATATGATTAAAAAGATTTTTTTTTGTAAAAATTGAAATATTTTATTAATAATTTATATTTTTACTAACCCTAAAGCAGTAAAGCAGTGACGCAAGTCAGCCACCCCTCTACTCTTTCCACATCCCCGTGATCAATTGATATAATGCTTTATGTCATATATATATATAAATATATATATATATATATATATATATATATATATATATATATATATATATATATATATATATATATATATATATATATATATATATATAGCTTTATTTAGTGTATTACAAACTCAAATGTCGTATAAACAACATAAAAATAAGTTACCTGAGGAAAATATCTTTGTAAATTGAAAATTTTTATTAAAAATTTGTGCTTCAGTAATAAATTTATGTTTTACTGCATCAAAAATACTATAACATGTGTTTATAAACACACCACTCTTAAAAATACACATATTTTCACATCTTAACCTATGATTATTCACATATACATTTTCATTTATGATAAATAACAAAATTTAACTTAGCAAAGTTCCTTACTCATGCTAACTTAGTACAAAGTTCCTCCTTAAACGCCTTTAAGAGTTCTGAAATCTTCAAAATCGGGATTTACGGGTTCATAAACATATATTAGAACACCTCATTCAACCTATTATATGTTTGTAGCCAGATTTCAACTCTGACTCCGGGTTCAGCTTTAGGCTCAGTCATCCGGCACGTGTCAACTCAAGCTCCGTTTCCTTCTTCAACTGCAATTTCTTAGCCGAAGCCTGTTTGCTCCTTATTTTCTGTCTAGACACTGCCATAACTTACTTTGCAAGTCTCAGCACCCTTGAGGGTGGGCGAAATGGCTTGAAATCTCTGCACCGAGAGGGTGGCACTACCACTTTTTTGGGTACCAAGTTTGATGGAGATATGATATCTCTAAGACATTTAAATTGTTGGGGAAATAAATCCTGTCCTGTGATTGACCGATCTGTGACGTTATCATTCTCTCGATCAATTACAACCGTTTCAGATAATATATATATATATATATATATATATATATAAAGATATATATCTCTATATATATATATATATATATATATATATATATATATATATATATATATATATATATATATATATATATATATATTATATATATATATATATATATTTATATATTTATATATATATTTATATATATATATATATATATATATATATATATATATATATATATATATATATATATATATATATAATATATATATATAATATAGAAATCTACTTACAAATATATATTTATATATATTTATATATATATATCTCTCTATATATTTATATATATTTATATATATATATATATATATATATATATATATATATATATATATATATATATATATATATATATATATATATATTTATATTTATATATATATATATATATATATATATATATATATGAATAAAGATATTGCCTCTTCTACGAAAAGTCTTTTTTTGAAAAATAGATAAGTCTACAGCATATTGCTGGTATATTATTAAGAACGTCAGGGAGTCATTCAAATTTACCCGAGTTCAAAACTACGTTTGAAGAAGTTGAAATAACTTTATTTTTACAATTATTTCACAACCAGAGATCTTAGAAAGATGATTTAGAAGAATATCTTCAACAACTAGTCGTGACAAAACGAATGCTATCATCAGAAATGATCTCCCAATTATTTGCGGGGCCAAGCCTCTGAGCTAACTTTCAAAAATTCAGGAAACGAACCATCGCCCTTGAAAGCATCCTTCTAGGAGTTGGAAACATATCGTAGCCTTCGAAAGCAGCCTTGTCGGACTTTGAATGGTGTCATGGACCTCGGAAGCTGTCTTTCCGGCCTTGGAAACGTGTCGCAGCAATTAGAAATGGGTTGCCAGGCTTTTGAAAATCCTAATTTGACACCTCAAGCGTCAAAGACCAAATGTGGCAAAATGTTGCAAATGTTGTTTTGCAACATCCGGTTTTGTCAAAATTCGGTCTATCTCGGTTCCCTCACTATATATAACCTTATATATATATATATATATATATATATATATATATATATATATATATATATATATATATATATATAATATATATATATATATATATATATATATAAATATATATAGATATAAAAATAATATATATATATATATATATATATATATATATATATATATATATATATATATATATATATGTATATA